>JASTWF010000275.1:380795-536559 GCA_030390025.1 Squalus acanthias
CTCCGACAGTGCAGCGCTCCCTCAGTACTGCCCTCTGACAGTGCAGCGCTCCCTCAGTACTGCCCGTCCAACAGTGCAGCGCTCCCTCAGTATTGCCCCACCGACAGTGCAGCACTCCCTCAGTATTGCCCCTCCGACAGTGCAGCGCTCCCTCAGTACTGCCCCTCTGACAGTGCAGCGCTCCCTCAGTATTGCCCCTCCGACAGTGCAGCGCTCCCTCAGTACTGCCCCTCTGACAGTGCAGCGCTCCCTCAGTACTGCCCCTCTGACAGTGCAGCGCTCCCTCAGTACTGCCCGTCTGACAGTGCAGCGCTCCCGCAGTATTGCCCCTCCGACAGTGCAGCACTCACTCAGTATTGCCCCTCCGACAGTGCAGCGCTCCCTCAGTACTGCCCCCCGACAGTACAGCGCTCCCTCAGTACTGCCCTTCCGACAGTGCAGCGCTCCCTCAGTACTGGCCCTTCGACAGTGCAGCGCTCCCTCAGTACTGCCCCTCCGACAGTGCAGCGCTCCCTCAGTACTGCCCCTCCGACAGTGCAGCGCTCCCTCAGTACCGCCCCTCCGATAGTGCAGCGCTCCCTCAGTACTGCCCCTCTGACAGTGCAGCGCTCCCTCAGTACTGTCCCTCCGACAGTGCGACGCTCCCTCAGTACTGTCCCTCCGACAGTGCAGCGCTCCCTCAGTACCGCCCCTCCGATAGTGCAGCACTCCCTCAGTACTGCCCCTCCAACAGTGCAGCGCTCTCTCAGTACTGCCCCTCCAACAGTGCGGCGCTCCCTCAGTATGGCCACCCGACAGGGCAGCGCTCCCTCAGTACTGCCCCTGCGACAGTGCAGCTCTCCCTCACTAGTGCCCCTCCAACAGTGCGGTGCTCCCTCAGTACTGCCCCTCCGACAGGGCAGCGCTCCCTCAGTACCGCCCCTCCAACAGTGCGGCACTCCCTCAGTACTGCCCCTCCGACAGTGCCGCGCTCCCTCAGTACCGTCTCTCCGACAGTGCAGCGCTCCCTCAGTACCGCCCCGCCGACAGTGCCGCGCTCCCTCAGTACTGGCCCTCCGACAGTGCAGCACTCCCTCAGTACCGTCTCTCCGACAGTGCAGCGCTCCCTCAGTACTGCTCCTCCGACAGTGCGGCTCTCCCTCAGTACTGCCCCTCCGACAGTGCGGCACTCCCTCAGTTATGCCCCTCCGACAGTGCGGCGCTCCCTCAGTACTCCCCCTCCGACAGTGCGGCACTCCCTCAGTACTGCCCCTCCGACAGTGCGGCACTCCCTCAGTACTGCCCCTCGGACAGTGCAGCACTCCCTCAGTACTGCCCCTCCGACAGTGCCGCGCTCCCTCAGTACTGCCCCTCCGACAGTGCGGCACTCCCTCAGTACTGCCCCTCCGACAGTGCGGCACTCCCTCAGTACTGCCCCTCCGACAGTGCGGCACTCCCTCAGTCTTGCCCCTACGACAGTGCGGCGCTCCCTCAGTACTGGCACAGGGAGTGTCGGCCTGGGGCTCGAGTCTCTGGAATGGGATTCAAACCCACGATCTTGTAACTCAGAGCCGCAGGTGCTACCAAGGCTAACACTTGATAACACAAGATTGGAGGGTGGTGAGTAGATACAGCTGTGAAAAAGCTTCCAAAAATTGTTATTAATACTATATTTGCTTCAAGAGTTTAAGGGGAGATTTAATAGAGGTGATCAAAATGATGAAGGGTTTTGATAGAGTCGATCGGGAGACACTGTTTCCACTGGCAGGAGGGTCGGTAACCAGAGGACATGGATTAACGAGAATTGGCCAAAGAACCAGAGGCGAGAGGAGGAGAATATTTTTAACGCAGCGAGTTGATGTGATCTGGAATGCGCTGCCTGAAAGGGCAGTGGAAGCAGATTCAATAGTAACTTTCAAAAGGGAATTGGAGAAATACTTGAACAGGAAAGAGTTTGAAGGGCTATGGGGAAAGTGTGGGGCAGTGGAAGAGCTCTTTCAAAGAGCCAGCACAGGCGCGATGGGCCGAATAGCCTCCTTCTGTGCTGTGTATATATTAGACACAAGCAGAGGAGTGAGGAAAAGTTTTTTATTGCGAATGACATCTTGAATTATTAATAAGACAGTTATGTGTCCACATCATCGCTCCCGAAGCTCTCGTGTTCCTTCATGGTCTTCGCAATCCAGTCCAGATACTTCCCCACGTGGGTGTACACCCCATAACCGCCACACTGCTGGGGGCCAAAGGACACGATGCCCCTGACCAAAAAGAGGCTCGGGTCCAGGGGGTCCCTGAACACATAGGGACCCCCAGCGTCCCCTTGGCAGGAGTCAATACCCGGTTCACCAGCACAGATCATGTTGGAGGTGAAAGTTGGCTTTGCGCCCTGGTAGTTCGACTGCTCACACTTGTCCATGCCCACAACAGGTACCTCAGTGTACTGTAGATTGATGGCCAGGTTCCTCTCTTCCGTCTTACCCCAGCCTGCGATGTAGCCCAGTTTTCCTGGTTTGTTACTTCAACAACAACCTGCATTTATATAGTAAGTTAAAGGTGCTATATAAATGGAACTTGTTGTCGTAGACACAATAAATCCTGGTCAGATTTGTACATTATAGAGAGAGATGGACATTATTGAGAGAATTCCTGAGAGGGGAATCCTGGTCAGATTTGTACATTATAGAGAGAGATGAACATTATTGAGAGAATTCCTGAGAGGGAACAACTTTCAGGAACGACTGAACAGGCTCGGGCTCTTTTCTCTGGCAAAGAGAAAGCTGAAGGTGAGCTGATCGAGGTCTTCAAAATTATGAAGGGTTTGATAGGGTAGACGTAGAGAAGATGTTTCCACTTGCGGGGGAGACCAGAACTAGGGGTCATCAATATAAGATAGTCACTGATAAATCCAATAAGTAATTCAGGATGTGGGCGTCGCTGGCAAGGCCAGCATTTATTGCCCATCCCTAATTGCCCTGGAGAAGGTGGTGGTGAGCCATCTTCTTGACCCACTGCAGTCCGTGTGGTGAAGTTGCTCCCACAGTGCTGTTAGGGAGGGAGTTCCAGGATTTTGGCCCAGCGACGATGAAGGATCGGTGATATACTTCCAAGTCAGGCTTGATGTGTGACTTGGAGGGGAAGTTGAAGGTGATGGTGTTCCCATGCGCCTGCTGTCCTTGTCCTTGTTAATGAGAATCTAGATAAGTACATGAGGGAGAATGGAATCGAAGGATATGCTGATAGGGTGAGATGAAGTAAGATAGGACGAGGCTCGTGTGGAACATAAACACCAGCACGGAGCATTTGGCCGAATTGCCTCTTTCGGTGCTGTAAAACTCGATGTAATTCGATGTAAAGTCACGTACTGTTTCTGTTCTGTTGCTAACCAGACTCCGGAATTCCAATCAAAGTACACCACTACCAGATCAGGGATCCTCATCTAAATAAAAATGTACCAGACATCAGAAGCCTGGGGAACCTGTGTTCACTGAACGCACAGCGAAATCCTTCACAAACATTCTGTGGAGACGTGCAAGACAAGTACCGTACATACCCAAGTGCCATAAAAAGTAAATCAGAATTTTCCAAAGTAGTTCAAAGCGAAAATTAAGAAAGGAGGTAAATGAAAATTTCCGAAGCTTGTAGAGAGGGTTTGATGATTGGGTCAAGTACAGGATTATACAGAACATTCCTATGGATGGATGGGCCAAATGTACTTTATCTGGACAGGGACTGCACTGAGGCTAATCAGTGGCAAACAAAGCTCAATGTGAACAAATGTCAGGTATTAAGGAAGTAAAACTAGGAGCCATGTGTACTCAATGGGTGGATAGACCTTGCCGCGGGCACCTTGACAGAGGCCGAGCAGTGTTAGTTAACTCATTGCTCACTACATCTGGACAGTGTGAGGCAGCAATAAACAGAGCAAATAGGAAGCTAGGTTATGTTAGTAACTGTTAATAATATATTATATTAATAACTTGAATTAGGTACATCTTAGTCTTAACTTTCTGTAAAGTTAGTTAATAGTCGAATAAATAGAGGCATGGCAGGGCACCTCAGTCCCGTGTACTGCACATCTTGTGCCATGTGGGAAATCCAGGACTCTTCCCGTGTCCTGGACAACCACGTGTGCAGGAAGTGTGGTCAGCTGGAGGAGCTCGAGCTCCGGGTTTCGGAGCTTGAGCAGCAGCTGGCATCACTGCGGTGCATCCGTGAGGCCGAGAGCTCCGTGGACAGCACGTTTCAGGAGATGGTCACCCCGCAGTGTAAGAGTCCGCAGGCAGAGAGGGAATGGGTGACTGCCAGACAGAAGAGGAGGACCAGGCAGGTAGTGCAGGAGTCCCCGGAGTGCATCTCGCTCTCCACCCAGTATTCAGTGCTAGTACTGGTGAGGGCCATGGTTCCTCTGGGGAGTGCAGCCAGAGCCAAGTCCACATACCACAGGTGGCTCAGCTGCACAGGGGGGTGGAGGAGGAAGATCGAGAAGGCAATAGTGGGAGGGGATTCGATAGTTGGGGTAATAGACAGGTGTTTCTGCGGCCGCAGACGTGACTCCAGGATGGTGTGTTGTCCCCTGGTGCCAGGGTCAAGGATGTCACTGAGCGGCTGCAGGACACTCTGAGGGGGGAGGGTGAACAGCCAGAGGTCGTTGTCCATATCGGTACCAACGACATAGGTAGAAAGAGGGAGGAGGTCCTGCAGGCAGATTTCAGGGAGCGAGGAAAGAGATTAAAAAGCAGAAGCTCAAAGGTAGTAATCTCCGGATTACTCCCGGTGCCACGCGCTCGTGAGTATAGAAATAGGAGGATAGCGCAGATGAATGTGTGGCTGGAGAGAGGGTGCAGGAGGGAGGGCTTCAGATTCCTGGGGCAATGGGACCGGTTCTGGGGGAGCTGGGACCTGTACAGGCCGGATGGGTTGCACCTCAACAGAGCCGGGACCAATGTCCTCGCCGGGGGGGGTTTACTAGGGCTGTTGGGGAGGGTTTAAACTAATTTGGCAGGGGGGTGGGCACCAGGATGTAGCATTGGGAAGGGGAAATAAGGTGCTCAAAGGATTGGGAGAGGCAGATAACACTAAAATAAGAAATAGTAAGGTATTAGGTGGGGTCAGACTAAGAGAACACAGGATGGTCTAAGACAGGTTTGCAGTGGATGTATGTGAATGCACGAAGTGTGGTAAACAAGGTTGGTGAGCTGCAGGCACAAATAACCACATGGGAATTTTTTTTTATTCGTTTGTTGGATGTGAGCGTCGCTGGCAAGGCCGGCATTTATTGCCCATCCCCTAATTGCCCTTGAGAAGGTGGTGGTGAGTCGCCTTCTTGAACCGCTGCAGTCCGTGTGGTGAAGGTACTCCCACAGTGCTGTTAGGGAGGGAGTTACAGGATTTTGACCCAGTGACGATGAAGGATCGGCGATATACTTCCAAGTCAGGATGTTGTGTGACTTGGAGGGGAACTTGGAGGTGGTGGTGTTCCCATGCGCTGGTGCTGCCGAAGAAGCCTTGGCGAGTTGCTGCAGTGCCTCTTGTAGATGGTACACATTGCAGCCACGGTACGTATGATGTTGTGGCAATAACTGAGACCTGGCTCAAAAAATGACAGGATTGGGTATTAAATAATCCTGGATATAGGGTGTTCAGGAAAGATAGGAGGTGGTGTGGCAGTACTGGTTAAGGAGAATGTTATAGTGCTGGAGAGAGAGGATGTCCTGGAGGGGTCAAGGACAGAATCTATATGGCTAGAGTTAAGAAATAATAGAGGTGCCATTACATTACTAGGTGTATTCTATAGGCCACCAACTAGTGGGAAAAATATGGAGGAGCAAATTTGCAGGGAAATTCCAGAGAGGTGCATGAACTATAGAGTAGTGATAATGGGGGACTTCAATTATCCTAATATAGACTGCGATAGTAATAGTGTAAAGGGCAGAGAGGTGGAAGAATTTCTGAAGTGTGTTCAGGAGAACTTTCTTGATCAGTATGTTTCCGGCCCAATGAGGAAGGAGGCATTGCTGGATCTGGTTCTGGGGAATGAGGTAGGTCAAGTGGAGCAAGTGTCAGTAGGTGAACATTTAGGGAACAGTGATCATAGTATCATAAGGTTTAGATTAGCTATGGAAAAGGACAGGGAGCAATCTAGAGTAAAACTATTAATTGGAGGAAGGCATTTTTCAGTGGGTTGAGAATGGAACTGGCCCGGGTAAATTGGAATCAAAGATTGGCAGGCAAAACTGTAATGGAACAATGGGCTGCCTTTAAAGAGGAGATGGTTCGGGTACAGTCGAGGTGCATTCCCACTAGGGGGAAAGGTAGGGCAACAAAAGTCAGAGCTCTCTGGATGATGAAAGAGATAGAGAGTAAGGTGAAGCAGGAAAAACGCGTGTATGACAGATGTCAGGTCGAGGATACATCTGAGAATCAGGCTAAATAAAGAAAGTTCAGAGGAGAAGTAAAAAAGAAAATAAGAGGGGCAAAGAGAGAGTATCAGAATAGATTGGCAGCTAACATAAAAGGGAACTCAAAAGTCTTCCATAGGTATATAAATAGTAAACAGGTAGTAAGAGGAAGGGTGGGGCCGATTAGGGACCAAAAAGGAGACCTACACATGGAGGCAGAGGGCATAGCTGAGATACTAAATGAATACTTTGCATCTGTCTTCACCAAGGAAGAGGATGCTGCCAAAGTCATAGTGAAAGAGGAGGTAGTGGAGATACTGGATGGGAAAAAAATTGATAAAGAGGAGGTACTAGAAAGGCTGGCTGTACTTAAAGTAGATAAGCCACCAGGACCAGATGAGATGCATCCTAGGATGCTGAGGGAAGTAAAGGAAGAAATCGTGGAGGTACTGGCCATAATCTTTCAATCCTCGTTAGAAACGGGGGTGGTGCCAGAGGACTGGAGAATTGCAAATGTTACGCCCTTGTTCAAAAAAGGGTGTAAAGATAAACCCAGCAACTACAGGCCAGTCAGTTTAACCTCGGTAGTGGGGAAGCTTTTAGAAACAATAATCAGGGACAAAATTAACAGTCACTTGGACAAGTGTGGATTAATTAAGGAAAGCCAGCACGGATTTGTTAAAGGCAAATCGTGTTTTACTAACTTGATTTTTTTTGATGAGGTAACAGAGAGGGTTGATGAGGGCAATGCGGTTGACGTGGTGTACATGGATTTCCAAAAAGCGTTTGACAAAGTGCCACATAATAGGCTTGCCAGCAAAGTTGAAGCCCATGGAATAAAAGGGACAGTGGCAGCATGGATACAGAATTGGCTAAGTGACAGGAAACAGAGAGTAGTGGTGAACGGTTGTTTTTCGGCCTGGAGGGCCATATGGGTCGAATTGAAAAACAAAAGAAGGGGCGATCACACTGCTGGGAGTGTTCTACAGACCCCCAAACAGTGAGAGGGAGATAGAAGAACAAATATGCAGACAACTTTCTGAGAAGTGCAAAAACTATAGGGCAGTAATAGTCGGGGATTTCAACTACCCCAATATTAACTGGGATAAAATTAGTGTGAAGGGTATAGAGGGTGTGGAATTCCTAAAATGCATCCAGGAGAACTTTTTTAGCCAGTATGTAGCAAGCCCAACAAGGGAGGGGGCAGTTCTGGACTTAGTTTTAGGGAATGAAGCTGGGCAGGTAGAAGGTGCATCAGTGGGGGAGCATTTTGGTGCTAGTGACCATAATTCTTTTAGATTTAAGGTAGTTATGGAAAAGGACAAGGATAGACCAGGAATAAAAATTCTAAATTGGGGAAAAGCAAATTTTGCTAAGCTCAGAGGGGATTTAGTCATAGTGGACTGGAAACAGCTACTTGAAGGTAAATCAGTGTCAGAGCAGTGGGAGGCATTCAAGGAGGAGATCTGGAGGGTTCAGACCAAATATGTGCCCTTAAAGAAAAAAGGTGGGACTAACAAATCTAGAGCCCCCTGGATGTCTAGGGACATACAGGGTAGGATAAAGAAAAAAAGGGAGGTGGATGACAGATACCGAGGGCTAAATACTCCAGAATCTTTAGAGGAGTACAGAAAGTGCAGGGGGTGCAATTAAAAAGGATATTAGGAAAGCTAAGAGAGAGCATGAAAAATTCTTGGCAAGTAAAATCAAGGAAAACCCAAAGATGTTTTATAAATATATTAAGAGTAAGAGGATAACTAAAGAAAGGGTAGGACCTATTAGAGATCATGAGGGTAATCTGTGTGTGGAGGCGGGAGATGTCGGTAGGGTTCTTAAGGAATACTTTGCATCTGTTTTCACAAAGGAGAGGGGCGAAGCAGACATTGCTATCAGGGGGGAGGAGTGTGAAATATTAGATGAAATAAACATAGTGAGAGAGGAAGTATTGAGGGGTTTAGCAGCTTTAAAAGTGAATAAATCCCCAGGCCCAGATGAAATGTATCCCAGGCTGTTAAGCGAAGCAAAAGAGGAAATAGCAGAGGCCCTGACCATCATTTTTCAATCCTCTCTGGCTTCAGGTGTGGTGCCGGAGGACTGCTAATGTGGTACCCTTGTTTAAAAAGGGAGTAAAGGATAGACCGAGTAATTACAGGTCAGTCAGCCTAACCTCGGTGGTGGGAAAATTATTGGAAAGAATTCTGAAGGACAGAATAAATCTTCATTTAGAAAGACACGGATTAATCAAGAATAGTCAGCATGGATTTGTTAAGGGGAGATCGTGTCTGACAAACTTGATTGAATTTTTTTGAGGAGGTAACAAGGAGGGTAGATGAGGGTAGTGCGTTTGATGTAGTGTATATGGACTTTAGCAAGGCTTTTGATAAGGTTCCACATGGCAGACTGGTCACGAAGTTAAAAGCTCATGGGATCCAGGGCAAAGTGTCAAGTTGGATTCAAATCTGGCTCGGAGACAGGAAGCAGAGGGTAATGGTTGATGGGTGTTTTTGTGACTGGAAGGCTGTTTCCAGTGAGGTTCCGCAGGGCTCAGTACTAGGTCCCTTGCTTTTTGTGGTATATATCAATGATCTAGACTTGAATATAGGGGGTATGATTAAGAAGTTTGCAGATGATACTAAAATCGGCTGTGTGGTTGATACTGAAGAAGGAAGCTGTAGACTGCAGGAAGATATCAATAAATTGGTCAGGTGGGCAGAACAGTGGCAATTGGAATTCAATCCGGAGAAGTGTGAGGTAATGCATTTGGGGAGGGCTAACAAGCAAAGGGAATACACATTAAATGGTAGGACACTGAGTAGTGCAGAGGAACAAAGGGACCTTGGAGTGCATGTCCACAGATCCCTGAAGGTAGCAGGCCAGGTAGGTAAGTTGGTTAAGAAGGCATACGGAATGCTTGCCTTTATTAGCCATGGCATAGAATACAAGAGCAGGGGGGTTATGCTTCAACTGTATAAAACACTAGTTAGGCCTCAGCTAGAGTACTGCGTGCAGTTCTGGTCACCACATTACAGGAAAGATGTGATTGCACTAGAGAGGGTACAGAGGAGATTTACAAGGATGTTGCCGGGAGTAGAGAATCTTAGCTATGAGGAAAGACTGGATAGGCTGGGTCTGTTTCCTTGGAACAGAGGAGGCTGAGGGGAGACCTTATTGAGGTGTATAAAATTATGAGGGGCATAGATAAAGTGGATAGAAAGGATCTATTTCCCTTAGCAGAGGGTTCAGAAACCAGGGGGCACAGATTTAAAGTAATTGGGGGAAGGTTTAGAGGGGATTTGAGGGGAAATTTCTTCACCCAGAGGGTTGTGGGGCCTGGAACTCACTGCCTGAAGGGGTGGTAGAGGCAGGAACCCTAACCACATTTAAAAAGTACTTGGATGTGCACTTGGGATGCTCTAACCTGCAGGGCTACGGACCAAGAGCTGGGAAGTGGGATTAGGCTGGATAGCTCTTTGAAATGGCCTCCTTCCATGCTGTAACTTTCTATGATTCTATGATTCTATGGAGGAAGGTATACAGTGGTGTTCCCCAGGGTTCAGTACTAGGGCCACTGCTTTTCTTGATATATATTTATGACTTGGATGTGGGTGTACAGGGCACAATTTCAAAATCTGCAGATGACACAAAACTTGGAAATATAGTGAACAGTGAGGAGGATAATGATGGACTTCAAGAGGACATAGACAGGCTGGTGGAATGGGCGGGCACATGGCAGATGAAATTCAATGCAAAAAAGTGTGAAGTGATACATTTTGGTAAAAAGAATGAGGAGAGGCAATCTAAACTAAAGGGTACAATCCTAAAGGGGGTGCATGAACAGAGAGACCTGGGGGTATATGTGCACAAATTGTTGAAGGTGGCAGGGCAGGTTGAGAAAGCAGTTAAAAAAGCTTACGGGATCCTGGGCTTCATGAATAGAGGTATAGAGTACAAAAGTGTAGAAATTATGATGAACCTGTATAAAACTCTAGTTCAGCCCCAACTGGAATAGTGTGTCCAATTCTGGGCACCGCACTTTAGGAAGGATGTGAAGGCCTTAGAGAGAGTGCAGAAAAGATTTCTGAGAATGATTCCAGGGATGAGGGACTTCAGTTATGTGGATAGACTGGAGAAGCTGGGGTTGTTCTCCTTCGAGCAGAGAAGGTTGAGAGGAGATTTGATAGAGGTGTTCAAAATCATGACGGGTGGAGATAGAATAGATGGAGAGAAACTGTTCCCATTGGTGGAAGGCTCGAGACCCAGAGGACACAGATTTAAGGTGATTGGCAGAAGAACCAAAGGCAACATGAGGAATAACTTTTTTACGCAGCGAGTGGTTAGGATCTGGAATGCACTGCCTGAGAGGGTGGTGGAGGCAGACTCGATCGTGGCTTTCAAAAGAGAATTGGTTCAGTAGCTGAAGGAAAAAAATTTGCAGGGCTACGGGGAAAGGGCGGGGGAGTGGGACTAGCTGAAGTGTTCTTGCAGAGAGCCGGCACGGGCTCGAAGGGCCGAATGGCCTCCTTCTGTGCTGTAACCATTCGATGATTCTGTGTTCAAATCCCCAGAGGTCACACTGCCTGGCTGCTGTTGCTCTATGATCGATAGCAACTGACCTGTGTCAGCATGGAATTTCATCTTTTAAAAAGGTGCTAACCCCAACTTCTGTACAAATCAGTGCAAACATTGCTTTCTTTCCCTCTCTTGTGTTTTGACTATGTGTCTTAAACCTTTCTCGAGTAATGCCTGGCACAAATGCACAGAAAACGCCAAGAGGATCAACATTAACAAATCATTTGAAAGTCATTTGCTCTCAAGATCTGTGTTCAATAGCCTCCCACCTGCACAGTTTATAAAGCTCTACCTTTCTCCTCCATTTAGTGACTGAGGGGTGACACTCTGATGCGGTGATAAGTAAGCTAATGCCTGCAGTAACGAGTGTGGAACTTTGCGTGTGCTTCCCGTGCTGCTTCCGTGTTCACTGAAAGTGTTGCTCCCCCTCCGCTTTTGCTCACATGGCTTGGCACTGTAACCTTGTCTTATTGCTCGTGTGGAGTATAAACACCAGCACAGACTAGTTGGGCCGAACGGCCTGTTTCTGTGCCGTATATTCTGTATAGCAATCCTAGCAGCTGAAAAGGGGGGAGGGCTAAAAATGGTGCACAATGAATGGGTCTAATTGGACAGCTCTATCAAAGAGCTGGCGCTGGGACAATGGGCCGAATGGCCTCCTACTGTGCTGTATCATTCTATGATTCTTTGTGGCTGAATCTACTTTGGTCAACCCTCAGATTTAGCCAATTCCTCACTAACCGGGCATGCCAACCTGCTGGGTAACAGAGATAGTTTACTTCTACTTCTTGAAATTTAGTATACTTTTTTCACTGCTCACGATGCGGTCTCCTCTACATTGGGGAGACCAAACGCAGATTGGGTGACCGCTTTGCGGAACACCTCCGTTCAGTCCGTATGGGTGACCCCGAGCTTCCGGTGGCCTGTCACTTTAATTCTCCGCTCCACTCTCACTCTGACCTCTCTGTCCTCGGCCTCTTACACTGTTCCAATGAAGCTCAACGTAAGCTCGAGGAACAGCACCTCATCTTTCTATTAGGCACTTTACAGCCTTCCAGACTCAACATTGAGTTCAACAATTTCAGACCATAACCTCTGCCCCATTCTTGCGGACGGCAGCTGTTGCTGATTCTGCTATTCCCATTTACACCTCTTCTCGACCCATCTTTTGTTTCTTTACTTGTCCCATTACCATCTCCTTTTGCTTTGCACCATCATCCCTTTTCTCATTTAATCTTCCCTTCTGTTCTTTCCTCCCCTCCCCCCTCTCCCTGCCCCCGCACTTGCTTAAAATCTGTTATATCTCAAACTTTTTCCAGTTCTGACGAAAGGTCATCAACCTGAAACGTTAACTCTGTTTCTCTCTCCACAGATGCTGCCTGACCTTCTGAGTGTTTCCAGCATTTTCTGTTTTTATTTCAGATTTCCAGCATCCGCAGTATTTTGCTTTTGTATTCGTGTTTAATTCACTGCCACTTCTCTTCTAAGAATGTCCACCTTGAAGCAGTTCTGCTCTTCTCTCCGACGGGATTTCCGTTTGTCTCTTTTACCTTGTTCATCTTCATTGCTTTCTGTTTCCCTTCTCCTGTTTGATCAGGTATCTACCAAAGCTTGCTTTCACAGCCACATCTCGTCCCTCAGCAACTGTCTCCGGCTCCGACTTATTCCACGTGGATTCCAACTGAAATTCCACCCTTCGTGTTTCAGATCCACCCAGGATTACTCATTGAAACGTATAAATCTCATTGAAACGTGTAAAATTCTGACAGGGCTAGACAGACTGGATGCAGGGAGGATGTTTCCCCTGGCTGGGGGGTCTAGAACGAGGGGTCACAGTCTCAGGATACGGGGTAGGACATTTAGGACTGAGATGAGGAGAAATTTCTTCACTCAGAGGGTGGAGAACCTGTGGAATTCTCTACCACAGAAGGCTGTGGAGGCCAAGTCACTGAATATATTTAAGAAGGAGATAGATAGATTTCTAGACACAAAAGGCATCAAGGGGTATGGGGAGAGAGCGGGAATATTGTATTGAGATAGAGGATCAGCCATGATCATATTGAATGGCAGAGCAGGCTCGAAGTGCTGAATGGCCGACTCCTGCTCCTATTTTTCGATGTTTCTATCTCCAAGATATTCAGCATTCCTCGAACCACTGCTCTCGCCGTATCCTGAGATCCACGCTGAATGCCATGCGCCGCCACATGAACACTCCCGACCTCTCTCTTCAGCAGCACCGACTCACTCTATCACAAAGCTGTCCTGGTCCGCAGTTCCATTTCATCCTTCGCCTCATCCGGCGCTTAACAAAAAACTTTTTTTCTTCCTTTCAGGTATCAAGGATCGCAAGCTTCAACAACTCTTGGACACCAACACCCCTCCGGAACCTTCTTCCCCTTCACTTTCCTCTGACCCCATCCCTTCTTCCAATCTCACCCCCTGCTGTGTTTTCACTATCCCCTCTGACCTTCCCCTCTCTGACCCCGAACGATCGGTCCTCAGCAAAGGCCTGAGCTTCATCCCCTTACGCCCCCACCTCAATGAATTTCGAGCTCAGCATGATGCTGAGCTCTTTTTCCGCCGCCTTCGTCTCCGTGCCCACTTCTTTGGCCAGGAGTCTTCCCCCCGCACAGCTGACCCTTTCTCCCGCTTTCAGAATTCTTGTTCTACCTGGACCCTTTCCTCTGGCCTCTTACCCTCTCTAGATCTTTTCATTGGGAACTGCCAGCGTGACATTGGCTGTTTTCATATCTCTGCTCCTATCACTCACACTAACCTACCTCCCTCTGAACTTGCAGCTCTCCGTTCTCTCCGATCCAACCCTAACCTTGTCATTAAACCTGCTGACAAGGGTGGTGCTGTTGTTGTTTGGCGAACCGACCTCTACCGTGCGGAGGCTGAACACAAACTCTCCGACACCTCCTCCTACCTCCCCCTGGACCATGACTCCACTACCGAACATCAAGCCATTGTTTCCAAGACTTTCACCTCACCTCCTCTGGAGATCTTCCCTCCATGGCTGTCAACCTCATAGTTCCCCAACCCCGCACAGTCCGCTTCTACCTCCTTCCCAAGATCCACAAACAGGACTGCCCCGGTGGACCCATCATTTCAGCCTGTTCTTGCCCCACAGAACTTATCTCTTCCTATCACAACTCTATTTTTTCTCCCCTTGTTCAGTCTCTTCCCACCTACATCTGCGACTCTTCCGACGCCCTCCGCCACTTTAACAGTTTCCAGTTTCCCGGCCCCAACCGTCTACTTTTCACTATGGACGTCCAATCCCTCTACACCTTCATCCCCCACCAGGATGGCCTGAGGGCGCTCCACTTCTTCCTTGAGCAGAGGCCCAACCAGTCCCCATCCACCACCACCCTCCTCCGCCTGGCTGAACTTGTTCTCACATTGAACAACTTCTCCTTTGACGCCACTCATTTCCTCCAAATTAAAGGTGTTGCTATGGGTACCCGCATGGGTCCTAGCTATGCCTGCCTTTTCGTGGGACATGTGGAACACTCTTTGTTCCAGTCCTACTCAGGTCCCCTCCCTCACCTCTTTTTCCGGTACATTGATGACTGTATCGGTGCCGTTTCCTGCTCTCGACCTGAGCTAGAAAATTTCATTCACTATGCTTCCAATTTCCACCCTTCCCTCACCTTCACATGGTCCATCTCCGACTCTTCTCTTCCCTTCCTTGACTTCTCTGTCTCCATCTCTGGGGATAGGCTATCAACAAACATCCACTACAAGCCCACTGACTCCCACAGCTACCTGGACTACACTTCCTCCCACCCCGCCTCCTGTAAGGACTCTATTCCATTCTCCCAGTTTCTCCATCTCCGCCGCATCTACTCTGACAATGCCACCTTCCATACTCGTGCTTCCGATATGTCTTCCTTTTTCCTCAATCGAGGATTCCCCTCTACCGTGGTTGACACGGCCCTTGACCGTGTCCGTTCTATTTCCCGCATTTCTGCTCTCACCCCTTCCCCTCCCTCCTGGAGCCACGATAGGGTTCCCCTTGTCCTCACCTTTCACCCCACCAGCCTTCACATTCAATGGATCATCCTCCGCCATTTCCACCACCTCCAGCGTGATCCCACCACCAAACACATCTTCCCCTCACCTCCCCTTTCAGCATTCCGCAGGGACTGCTCCATCTGCGACACCCTGGTCCACTCCAAAATCACCCCCAACACCCCTTCCCCTTCGCCCGGCACCTTCCCGTGCAAGCGCAAGAGATGCAACACCTGCCCTTTTACCTCCGCCCTTCCCACTGTCCAGGGCCCCAAGCACTCCTTCCAGGTGAAACAGCGATTTACTTGTACTTCTTGCAATTTAGTATACTGTATTCGCTGCTCACGATGCGGTCTCCTCTACATTGGGGAGACCAAACGCAGATTGGGTGACCGCTTTGCGGAACACCTCCGTTCAGCCCGTAAGGGTGACCCCGAGCTTCCGGTCACCTGTCACTTTAATTCTCCGCTCCACTCCCACTCTGACCTCACCGTCCTCGGCCTCTTGCATTGTTCCACTGAAGCTCAGCGTAAGCTCGAGGAGCAGCACCTCATCTTTCGATTAGGCACTTTACAGCCTTCTGGACTCAACATCGAGTTCAACAATAAGAACATAAGAACATAAGAAATAGGAGCAGAAGTAGGCCAATCGGCCCCTCGAGCCTGCTCCGCCATTCAATAAGATCATGGCTGATCGGATCCTAACCGCCAATCTACTATCTACTATCACAGAACCATCTCCTGCATCTAACAGAATTGCACACACGAAATAGGAGCAGAATCAGGCTACACGGTCCCTGGGCCCGCTCCACTACCCACAGGGCCATGACCGATCCGAACCTAGACTCATGTCCAAATTCCTGCCCGCTCCCCGTAACCCTTAATGCCCTTTACTTCTCGGAAACTGTCTATTTCTGTTTTAAATTTATTTAATGATGTAGCTTCTACAGCTTTTTGTGGCAGCATATTCCATGGACCTACCACCCTCTGAGTGAAGTAGTTCCTCCTTATCTCAGTTTTGAAAGAGCAGCCCCTTATTCTAAGACTATGTCCCCTAGTTCTAGTCTCACCCGTCATCGGGAACATCCTCCCCGCATCCACCCGATCCAACCCCTTCACAATCTTATATGTTTCAATAAGATCGCCTCTCATTCTTCTGAACTCCAATGAGTAGAGTCCCAATCTACCCAACCTCTCCTCATATGACCACCCCCTCATCCCCGGGATTAACCGTGTGAACCTTTTTTGCACTGCCTCGAGAGCAAGGATGTCTTTCCTTAAGTAAGGACACCAAAACTGTATGCAGTATTCCAGGTGCGGTCTCACCAATACCTTGTACAACTGAAGCAATACCTCCCTATTTTTACATTCTATCCCCCTAGCAATGAAAGCCAACATTCCATTTGCCTTCTTAATCACTTGCTGCACCTGCATACTAACCTTTTGAGTTTCGTGCACCAGGACCCCCAGATCCCTTTGCACTTCAGTACTCTCCAGTTTCTTGCCATTAAGATAATAAATTGCTCTAGGATTTTTCCTGCCAAAGTGCATCACCTCACACTTTCCAGTGTTGTATTCCATCTGCCAAATCTCTGCCCACTTACTTAGCCTGTCTATGTCCCCTTGCAGGTTTTTTATGTCCTCCTCACTCACTACTTTCCCTCCCATCTTAGTATCATCTGCAAATTTTGATATGTTACACTTGGTCCCTTCCTCCAAATCGTTAATATAGATTGTAAAGAGTTGGGGACCCAGCACTGACCCCTGTGGAACACCACTAGTTACTGATTGCCAGTCTGAGAATGAACCATTTATCCCAACTCTTTGCTTTCTGTTAGATAGCCAATCCTCTATCCATGCCAGAATATTACCCCCAATCCCGTGATTTTTTACCTTAAGCAATAATCTTTTGTGTGGCACCTTGTCACATAACCTCGGCCCCTATCACATTTATACTTTTTTAATTTATTTTTTCATCCACCCTTTTGTTTGGCCTTTTTTTTCCCTCCCAGAAGCTGGCAGCTGTCCTTCATTCCGCCAGCGTTTCTCACACTTCATCTAGTCTCAACCTGCCACATTAACACCTCCTCTCGCCTTGATTATCTCTTAATGTCTCTCAATGTCTCTGAATCTCTCCTGCTTTCTATCCAACCACTGACCTCCCCTTTGTTCTTTCATCCCCTCCCCCTTTTCCCAGCTTTACACTTGGTTTAAATCTATTTCATTTCCTGCTTTTTTCCAGTTCTGACGAAGGGTCATCGACCTGAAACGTTAACTCTGTTTCTCTCTCCACGGATGCTGCCTGGCCTGCTGAGTTTTTCCAGCGTTTTCTGTTGTTATTTTGAGCATTTCACTACTTTGTTTGTCCTGCAGGAAGCACAGGGAAGGAAGCCTTTTAAAGGCAAAATCAAGGAAGCCCGGTGCAAGTTCTCAAGTAACAACAGAAAACGCTGGAAAAACTCAGCAGGCCAGGCAGCATCCGTGGAGAGAGAAAGAGAGTTAACGTTTCAGGTCGATGACCTTTCATCAGAACTGGGAAGAGCCGGAAATCAAATAGATTTAAGGCCAGGGTAAAGCTGGGAAAAGGGGAGTTCTCAAGTGTTAAGTGTCAGCTGTAACTCAGCCACACCAGCAGAGGGGGATAGAGAGAGGTGTGACTGACTGTGCAGTGATACAGAGACACCAGCAGAGGGGGATAGAGAGCGGTGTGACTGAGTGTGCAGTGATACAGAGAGACACCAGCAGAGGGGGATAGAGAGCGGTGTGACTGAGTGTGCAGTGATACAGAGACACCAGCAGAGGGGGATAGAGAGCGGTGTGACTGAGTGTGCAGTGATACAGAGACACCAGCAGAGGGGGATAGAGAGCGGTGTGACTGAGTGTGCAGTGATACAGAGACACCAGCAGAGGGGGATAGAGAGCGGTGTGACTGAGTGTGCAGTGATACAGAGACACCAGCAGAGGGGGATAGAGAGCGGTGTGACTGAGTGTGCAGTGATACAGAGAGACACCAGCAGAGGGGGATAGAGAGCGGTGTGACTGAGTGTGCAGTGATACAGAGAGACACCAGCAGAGGGGGATAGAGAGCGGTGTGACTGAGTGTACAGTGATACAGAGAGACACCAGCAGAGGGGGATAGAGAGCGGTGTGACTGAGTGTGCAGTGATACAGAGACACCAGCAGGGGATAGAGAGCGGTGTGACTGAGTGTGCAGTGATACAGAGACACCAGCAGAGGGGATAGAGAGCGGTGTGACTGAGTGTGCAGTGACAACACCAGAGTCCAACAGTTTTATTTGAAATCACGAGCTTTCGGAGCGCTCCGAAAGCTCGTGATTTCAAATAAAACTGTTGGACTATAACCTGGTGTTGTGCGACTTCTCATTTTTGTCCACCCTTGTCCAACACCGGCATCTCCGCATCATGAGTGTACAGTGATACAGAGATAGAGAGAGGTGTGACTGAGTGTGCAGTGATACAGAGAGACACCCGCAGAGATAGAGAGCGGTGTGACTGAGTGTGCAGTGATACAGAGAGACACCAGCAGAGGGGGATAGAGAGCGGTGTGACTGAGTGTGCAGTGATACAGAGAGACACCAGCAGAGGGGGATAGAGAGCGGTGTGACTGAGTGTGCAGTGATACAGAGAGACACCAGCAGAGGGGGATAGAGAGCGGTGTGACTGAGTGTGCAGTGATACAGAGAGACACCAGCAGAGAGAGAGCGGTGTGACTGAGTGTGCAGTGATACAGAGAGACACCAGCAGAGGGGGATAGAGAGCGGTGTGACTGAGTGTGCAGTGATACAGAGAGACACCAGCAGAGGGGGATAGAGAGCGGTGTGACTGAGTGTGCAGTGATACAGAGACACCAGCAGAGGGAGATAGAGAGCGGTGTGACTGAGTGTGCAGTGATACAGAGAGACCAGCAGAGGGGGATAGAGAGCGGTGTGACTGAGTGTGCAGTGATACAGAGAGACACCAGCAGAGGGGGATAGAGAGAGGTGTGACTGAGTGTGCAGTGATACAGAGAGACACCAGCAGAAGGCGATAGAGTGAGTTGGAGATTTGCTGGTGCTGTTGGGGAGGATTTAAACTAACTTGGCAGGGGATGGGCACCAGCATATAGGATTGGAAAAGAGGAATAACGTGCATGATAGAGTGAGTGTGTTGGATAGTACTGGAGAAGAAATGAGTACTGGAGGCTGAGGTAGTACCATATTAGATAGGAGCAGACGAAGAAAGACTACGAACAATTCAAAAATGGGTTTAGAATGCATGTACGTAAACGCACAAAGTGTGGTGAACTAGGTTGGTGAGCTACAAGCACAATTAGCCGTGTGGCAATATGATGTTGTGGCAATAGCAGAACCGTGGCTTAAAAACGGTGAGGACTTGGCACTTAATATTCAAGGGTACAAGGTGTTCAGAAAAGATAGGGAAGGAAAAAAGGGAGGTGGGGTGGCAGTGCTGATTAAGGAAGACATTGTAGTGTTGGAAAGGGAGGATGTTCACAGAATCCCCACAGTGCAGATAGAGGCCATTTCGGCCCATCAAGCCTGCACCAACACATATCCCACCCTATCCCTGTATTTAATCCCCCCTAACACTAAGGGTCAATTTATCATAGCCAAATCAACCTAACCCGCACATCTTTGGACTGTGGGAGGAAACCGGAGCAAACCCACGCAGACACAGGGAGAATGTGCAAACTCCACACAGACAGTTACCCGAGGCCGGATTCGAACCCGAGTCCCTGGCGCTGTGAGGCAACAGTGCTAACCACTATGCCACCGTGCTGTCCTTGAGGGGCCAAGGACAGAATCCATTTGGTTAGAGTTGAGGAGCAATAAGGGAATGATCACACTATTGGGGGTATTCTATAGGCCTCCAAATAGTGAGAGGGAGGGAGAGGAGCAAATCTGCAGGGAAATCACAGAGACATGCAAGAACAATAGAGTGGTGATATTGGGGGACTTTAATTCCCTAAATATCGATTGGGATAATGCTAGGGTAAAGGGAAAGGAGGGGGAGGAATTTCTGAAATGGAGAATTTCCTTCACCAGTATGTTCTTGGCCCAACAAGGAAGGAGGCATTGCTGGATCTGGTGCTGGGAATGAGGTGGGCCAGGTTGACCAAGTGTCTGTGGGAGAACACTTGGGTATGAGTGATCATCGTATCATAAGATTTCGATTAGCAATGGAGAGGAGCAAGGAACAATCTGGAGTGGAACTTCTAAACTGGAATAGGGCTAACTTCAATGGGATGTGAAATGATCTAGCCAGGGTAAAATGGAACCAAAGACTGACAGGAAAATCTAACGGAACAATGGGTGATCTTTAAGGAGATGTTCCAAGTACAGGCTAGGTACATTCCAACAAGAGGGAAGGGTAAGGGAACCCAAGCAAGGGCTCCTTGGATGACGAGGGAGATGGAGAAGATGATGAAGCAAAAAAAGAGGGTGTATGATGCATGTCAGGTGAATTCTTCAAGGGAGAACCAGACCAAATACAATAAGTTGAGAGGGGAAGTGAAGATGAAAATAAGATTGGCAAAGAGAGAATATGAGAGTAGAATGGCGGTTAACATAAAAGGGAACCCAAAAAAACCATTCAGCCCATCGAGTCTGTGCCGGCTCTCTACAGCAATCCAGTCAGTCCCATTCCCCGCTCTATCCCCGTAGCCCTGCAAGTTTATTTCCCTCAAGTGCCAATCCAGTCACCCCTTGAAAACATTGAGTGTCTCCACTTCCATCGGCAGCGAATTCCAGGTCACCACCACTCACTGCGTAAAAAAGTTTTTCCTCACCTCCCCCCTGTATCTCTTGCCCAAAACCTTAAATCTGTGTCCCCTAGTCCTTGTACCATCAACTAGTGAGAGCAGCCTTTCCCCGTCTAGCCTATCCAAACCCGTCATAATCTTGTACACCTCTATCAAATCACCTCTCAACCTCCTTTGCTCTAATGAAAACAAATCCAGCTGCTCCAACCTGTCCTTGCAGCTAAGATCCCCCATCCCCGGAATCATTCTGGTAAATCTCCTCTGCACCCTCTCAAGGGCCTTCACATCCTTTCTAAAGTGTGGTGACCAGAACTGGACGCAATACTCCAGTTGTGGCCTAACCAGCGCTTTATAAAGGTTCAGCATAACTTCTCTACTTTTGTACTGAATAGCTCTATTTATGAAGCCCAAGATCCCATATGCTTTGTTAACCACTCTCTCAATATGTCCCGCCACCTTCAGGGACCTATGCACATTAACTCCCAGGTCCCTGTGTCCCTGCACACTCTTTAAAACTGTGCCATTAAGTGTATATTGCCTCTCCCTGTTCCTTCTGCAAAAATGCATCTCCTCACACTTCTCTATATTAAATTCCATCTGCCACTTGTCTGCCCATTCTGCTAATCTTTCTATGTCCTGTTGCAGTTGATTGATATCATCATGATTGACTCCTCCCTGCCCTTTCCACACAGCCCTATAAATTTCCTCTTGTGTCTATGCAATTCCTCTTTGAAAGTGCCTTTTTTTAATCTGCTTCCACCACCCTTCCAGTCATCGCTTTCCACATCACACAGCAGCGATTACATTTCACATTTCACAAAGACCAGCCGGGAAATCTCCACCCAGTCGAAGGCTGAGTGTTACACTAGGTTGGGAATTCATCAATTGGGCCATTGAGGCTAACTAATGCACTTTGTGATGAGTTTTCAGCACAAAGTGCATCACTCGAAAAGTCGAGAAGTTATGTTAATGTTTTAATAGATTATTGGTTAGACCACACTTGGAGCACTGGGCACATTTCTGCTCTCCATAATACAAAAAGGATATAGAGGCACTGGAGATGGTGCAAACAAGATTACTAGGATGATCCTGGAACTGAGAGTGTTCAACTATCAGAAAGGACTGAACAGGCTGGGGCTCTTTTCTCTAGAAAAGAGAAGGCTGAGGGGTGGCCTGATCGAGGTCTTTAAAATGATGAAGGGGGTTCGATAGGGTAGACGGAGAGATGTTTTCACTTGTGGTGGAACCCTTAACTAGGGGCCATAAATATAAGATAATCACTCATAAATCCAATAAGGAATTCTGGAGAAACTGCTTTACCCAGAGAATGGGGAGAATGTGGAACTCACTACCACAGGGAGTGGTTGATGCGAATCGTGTAGACTCATTCAAGGGGAAGCCCGATAAACACATGAGGGAGAAAGGAATAGAATGATATGCTGATAGAGTTAAATTAATACGGTGGGCCATGTGGAACATAAAAACCGGGATGGAGCAGTTGGGCGAATGGCCTCTTTCTGTGCTGTAAATTCTATGTAATTCTATGTAACTTTCACCGACTGCTG
Organism: Squalus acanthias; assembly: GCA_030390025.1. Classification (NCBI taxonomy): domain Eukaryota; kingdom Metazoa; phylum Chordata; class Chondrichthyes; order Squaliformes; family Squalidae; genus Squalus; species Squalus acanthias. The sequence continues at coordinate 403,101 of JASTWF010000275.1, forward strand.
AATAATTGGCAGAAAATCCAGTATAACGTTCTTCATTGGAGCAATCAGAATTGAAGGTCACTCTCATCCAGTTTCTGGGAGTGTAGTACTCTTGTGGAAATTGGAATCCTTTGCCCTCTCTGTTATTGGTGCCACAGATTGGGGGGTACAGGGTCTCATCAGAAAAGATCTGGGAGGCATGGTGCCAGTGGGGAAAGTGACAGTGCAAAGTTATTGGTGTCTCGTCAGATACGTGAGCTGTGAGACCCTCAATGAACCAAGGACCACAATCAATGGAGAGTCCGAGATAGATAGAAAGATAGATACAGGTAGATGCAGATATAGGGAGATAGATATAAATAGATAAAGGTAGAGATAGAGATGGATAGAGAGATAGATAGATAGATAGATCGACAGACAGATAGCTAAATATAGATATAGATAGATAGAGACAGATAGATATCAGTACAAAATGTCATCGACCTGAAATGTTAACTCATTTTTTCTCTACACAGATGCTCCTGACCTGCTGAGTATTTGCAACAACAACAACAACTTGTATTTATATAGCGCCTTTAACGTAGTAAAACGTCCCAAGGCGCTTCACAGGAGTATTATAAGACAAAAAATTTGACACCGAGCCACATAAGGAGAAATTAGGGCAAGATGACCAAACGCTTGGTCAAAGAGGTAGGTTTTAAGGACCATCTTAAAAGAGGAAAGAGGGTTGGTGAGGCGGAGTGGTTTAGGGACGGAATTCCAGAGCTTAGGGCCTAGGCCACCAATGGTTGAGCGATTATAATCAGGGATGCTCAAGAGGGCAGAATTTCAAATAGAAAAGTTAGAAAAGTACGGAGAAAGGACAGGTGAAAGAGACAAAGTGGACAGCTCTCTCAGAGAGCGGGCACACGTGATGGGCTGAATGGCCTCCTCATGTGCTGTTAAATTTTATTGATTTTAATTGTACAGTACATGGACACTCATTTATTAACTATTTAATTTTCTTCTCTGGGAATTCCACCAATGTGTTCACAGCATAAAAATCTGTCGTGCTTTTATAATCAGTCCATGGGAAATGTGAACCAATCAAACCCGCTTATACTTGATTGGTTTAACCAATCAAAACACACTCCAGTGTCACATGCACTGGAGATCAATCCTCGAAGAATGAGCAGACCGTCTGAAAAACTAGAGGCCCCTTTGAACTGGAGATCCTGACTGGCATTTAACACTTACTGTTACTCTTTATCTGGGAAAGTTCCATCTTGAAATCGGCCAATGACGCTTTCATTTCACTAAACATCTGTGGAACTGAAATGGAAAGACAGCTTTAGCTCTCAACCCAGAAACACACCGTGGCACAGGTTAGAATAGTTTGTACACAAATGGCATCTAAGAGGCTGTTCTGATACCAGATTGGAGTTTAATGATATTGTAAATAGGCTAATGGTCCCGTCACCATCATTATTCTTGCTTGCTGTTGACTTTGATGTTTCCTCTTACACGAGGTGAGGATGTGTATTCCTTTGAGAGTTCTGAACACACAACACAATTGTAGGGAGGACAAGGAGAAAGCACAGGTTTTAGGGCTGAAGTAGGTTACAGAGATAGGGAAAGGCTTGGCCATGAATGGAGTGGGGGACCTGGAGCCAATGTAGTTCAGCAAGGACAGGGGTGATAAGTGAGTGAGACTTGGGATGTGGGACACGATATGGGCAGTAGAGTTTTGGATGAGCGGAAGGTTACGGAGAGTGCAACAGTGGAGGCCGGGCAGGAGAACAGCCGAGTCTGGAGGGGACAGAGGCAATGGATGAGGGTTTGAGCAGCAGGTGGTGGGTGATGTTACGGAAGTGGAAGTAGGCAGTCTTCGCGATGGAAAGGATATGGGGTTGGAAGCTGAAGTCGGGCTCCAATAGAATGCTGAGGTTTTGAACATTTTGGATCAGCCTGAGACAATGGCCCCAATAATAACTCCGCGGTGTGTTTGGAGCGGGGGGGGGGGTGCAATATTGGGTGGGAAACCCGGAAGGAATTTCAGCACCTCTGTCTGTGACATTTTAACATAGCTACCTCATTATCATTTTCTTCCGAGTTTGACGTCGAATGCGCGGCACCGGGCGTGGTGCGGACCTGCCTGACATAATCTCAACTCCAGTATTTAAAGGTCCATTCCAAAGATGGAATTTGGAGGAGTTGGGAGTTTTTGTCTGGAGACAGCCATCGTACAAGATGGACTCAGGACGCTCAAAGGCTGCGTCCCACTTTAATGATGCATCGCTTGATGTTCCGCTGAATGCTGTCAGGAGCTGGAGAGAGATCCTCTTCACCAGCAACGGGAAGAAGAAACCTGCTGCTGGCACAAAGGAGGCACAGCTGGAGGTGGCCCAGGAGGTCAGCAGCAGGAGCATTGTGCCACGCTCCTGGATTCAGTGCAGGAAGCGCTAGAATGACCTAACCAGGTCAGGAAGGGTGAGTACAGTTCCACATTCACCTGCATCCTGTTGAGCACATCATCTCCACACATCCCCCCACCACCCCAACCAGCTCTGCCTTGTCAAGCCTACTCCATCACTTCATTCCTCACACCCACCTACCTTGCAAGTGCACCCATCCTTCTCATTCTATGCTCTTCCTCACATCCCATCTATCCATCCATCACTGACACTCACCCTGATCCTTATGCAATTTGATGCCTCTCCCCGATAGTCACCCTCACCAAATGCTCTCCATCCATCGGGTGAACACATGCCATTACAGTCACTCAAAGCTCTGTTCTTTCCCCCCTTGCAGTAGAAGAGAGCACAGAACATGAGGGCGAGGGAGAGAACTGGAGCCGAATCCTCAGAGGAGCCAATTCCTTCTGAGGGTGCACCGTCCCAGGACTCGTGCATCCCATGCACCAGCGCAGATACCCACAGTTCAGTGGGCCAGTTAGACAAAGAGTTAGTTTTCACCTGGTCACTCACACTTCACAAGTGAGCAAGAGCAGACAGTGGTGGCAGGGACTTGTGAAAAAGCTCCAAACCTTTTCTCATTTGGACCTGGAGAAGAGGCAGAGGAGCCGAGTGTTGTTGTCAAACAACAGGCACAAAATATCATTTACTCAGGTAATCTGCAGGGTACAAGGAATAAAGACCATTCATTCATCTCACCCCTCTGTCCTCACCATTTCTTCAACATTTCACCATCCTTATTTAAGCAGTCAATCAAAGAAACTATGTGATCTGTCTAGACAGGGCAACAAAACCTTTTTAAATGTGGGTTAAACTCATTTTCTTTTCTCTTTTTTTCAAGGGATTAAGTTTGCCAAAGCAGAGGTACGTATCTGAGTCATGGAAAACCACCCACGAGATTCAATGTTGGGACAGCTGTTCCACTTCAGAGGTGTTGACGTGTTTTTCTATGTACAGGTCTCCGGAAGACCGGGCACTAGCCGATATATCGCAAGACCTCTCCTTGCAGATATTAAAAGGTCCTTTACAATACAGCGTGTGGAAAGAATTGAGGGATGTCATCAAACCAGGTGACTTGTTAGAAAGAAAGACTTGCAATTATATCGCGTCATTCATGACCTCAGGACGTCCTAAAGCACTTTCTATTCACTGTAGTTTTGAAGTGCAGTCACTGTTGTTTTGTAGGCAACATGGCAGCCAATTTGCACACCAAGAGCAGAGATAATGACCAGATAATCTGTTTTAGTGATGTTGGTTGAGGGATAAATATTGGCCAGGACACTGGGGAGAACTCCCCCCTGCTCTTCTTCGAAATAGTGTCATGGGATCTTTTACATCTGCCAGAGAGAGCAGACGGGACCAAGGTTTAACGGCACCTACGACGGTGCAGCACTCCCTCAAGTCTCTGGAGTGGGGCGCCAACCCACAACCTTCTGACTCAGAGATGAGAGTGCTGCCCACTGAGCCACGGCTGTTGTATGTATCTAGGTCAGGCAGTAGACTCCCATTGAGGTATCATTTGTATCTCCCATGAGTGACTTGACTTAGTAGTCCATTGTGTTGGGCCAGCAGTGCCGATATAAATCACAGCCCCGAAATCCCTAGGCCTCGGAAGGTGTCGGGGGTGGGGACGGAATTTGGGCCGGGACCCGATCCCGAAAAGGGTCTCCATCCCATTTTCTTCATGTTGGGGAAATTTCCAAAGGCAGGCGCTTCTTGCGATGGCCAGTCCCCCTGACCTTGACGTCACCGAAGGAGGCAGGGGCACGAGGGCTTAACGTCCTTTGTCAGAAATGGCGGCGGGTTCCACCTTTCCTGCGGCCAGTGGGAAGTGCGGGGGGCATGAGGCAGGACGGAGTTGGGGGTTGGGGTGGGCGGCTATTGCTAGTTTGATAACACAACGCGATCGATTGCCATTGGGGAAAATGATTGCAGCAAAAAGGATCATTTAAAAAAATATATATATTCTGAGATCTTCAGGCCCCCCCCAGTCCCTCTGGCTCTGTCATTCCTGTCACTGATGACCTCCTAACTGCTCCTATAATTCAGGGCATCTGGACCTGCCCTTCCCCTTCTGCTGGTGACTGGACTGGCTGGGTTCTTTTGGCTTGCTTGCTTGCTTCTGATTTCTGGGGCTTGCTGTGTGGGCAGGTAAATAGTCGAGGAGTGACCACTTCTGGGGAGATGGGGGAGTGAATAAATTCTGGGAAGGGTGGATATCTTCTGGGGGAGTATGGTATCTTCTGGGGTTTGGGTATCTTCTGGAGTGTTGGATGGAATCTGGGGTTTGGATATCTTCTGTGGGGTGGCTGGTGATGGGCCGGTTAGCGACCTACTTCGGGCAGGGGTGGGTAGGGGCAGGCTAGCATTTGCTGGCTGACTGCCCCAAGTCTCTGCTCTGCTGCTCCCAGTCTCCAGTCCTCCTCGTCTAGCACTCTCAGCTTATAGTTCAAATGTTTATCTCCAACCTTCTGCTGTTTATTTTTAATCTAAATGTTGTTGCTCTTCCAGTTCCCCAACGATATAAATGTGTGGCAAACTGAACAGGCCCGTCACCGAATCCATGTTGTCTTGCAACAGAATTTGTCCGAGCTTGCTGCAGTCATTGGCCTCGAGGTGTCGTAGAATTCTTGGCGGACTTGGATAAATGATGCATTTAATGGGCCAAAACTTCAGCACTTGCCGGGTGAGTACGCGCTGTGTACTCACCCGCAAGGCCTCCTGAAGTGCCGGTTTCCTGCATGCACTGCGCATGCGCGGGAAACCGGCACTTCCGGTATGGCGAAGGGGGCGGTTCCTAGGTGAACCGCGTGCGCACTACAGGCTGTGCGCACACAGCACACTTAGGTTTTTTTTGAGGTTTCAACGCGAGGGTAAGTATGGAAGAATTTACACATGAGAAAAGGAGGCGTAAGACCCCCTTTTAACAAGGTAAGTAGTTAATTAAGTATAATTTTAAAACTTTTTCAACAGGTGTATCTTTTTTAGAGACTTTAAAGAAAGGTAAGTTTATTTTTATAACTTTTAAAAAGAATTTAAATTTTTTCAAAAATTTAAATTTTTGTTTAAAGTGGTTAATTTATTTAACTATAGTTATTTTATTAATGTGATGGTTTTTAAAAAAAATTATTTGAGGTTTAGCTGTTCTTTTGGGGGCAAGTTGTATTCATAGTTTTGACAAGTCTCCTGTCAAATCTATGAATGAAAAATAGTCTGCTGCCATTGGCTCTCCATGGCCCACGTGATCCCAGGGGTCGCATCGCACTAACTGCGCCTCTGGGTCACGCACACACTGCGCGCCGGCACCAGGGAGAGGCCCAGGACCCGAAGTTCCTGTGGGCCCGAAACACAACGGCAGGCGCGGTAGGTAAGATCGCGCGCGATCCTTACCCCCGCGGCAAGCCTCTGAGTCAAATTTCTGGGCCAATATCTTCTTGATGTGTAATTTCCTGTTTGATGCCGTCCCCGACATTACCACTACTGTTTGGAGGCCTATAGACAACTCCCACCAATGTTTTCTGCCCCTTGGTGCTTCTTAGCTCCACCCAGACTGATTCTACATCTTGATTTTCTTCATGCTTATCTTCAGCGATTGGTGCACAAGGACACCCAGGTCTCGTTGCACTTCCACTTCTCCCAATCTATTGCCATTCAGATAATAATCTGCCTTCCTGTTTTTGACACCAAAGTGGATAACCTCGCATTTATCCACATTAAACTGCATCTGCCATGCCTCTGCCCAATCCCCCAACCTGTCCAAATCATACTGGAGTTTCTCGGCATCCTCCTCACGGCACTCACTCCCACCCAGCTTTGTGTCGTCTGCAAACTTGGAGATATTACATCCAATTCCATCATCCAGATCATTAATATATATTGTGAATAGCTGGGGTCCTAGCACCGATCCCTGCGGTACCCCACTAGTCACCGCCTGCCACTCGGAAAAGACCCATTTATTCCAACTCTTTGCTTTCTGTCTGCCAACCAGTTCTCTATCCAAGTCAATACCTTGCCCCCAATCCCATGTGCCTTAACTTTACACGCTAATCTCTTATGCGGGACCTTATCGAAAGCCTTCTGAAAGTCCAAATACACCACATCCACTGGTTCTCCATTATCCATTTTACCAGTTACATCCTCAAAAAATTCCAGTAGATTAGTCAAGCACGATTTGCCTTTTGTAAATCCATGTTGACTTTGTCCGATCCTGTCACTGTTTTCCAAGTGCTCTGCTATTACATCTTTTATAATGGACTCTAGCATTTTCCCCTCTACCGATGTCAGGCTTACTGGTCTATAATTCCCCGTTTTCTCTCTACCACCCTTTTTGAATAGTGGGGTAACATTAGCTACCCTCCAATCCATGGGTACTGTTCCAGAGTCTATAGAATTTTGGAAGATGACCAGCAATGCATCTACTATTTCTAGGGCCACTTCCTTAAGTACCCTAGGATGTAGATTATCAGGCCCTGGGGATTTATCGGCCTTCAATTCCATCAATTTCCCTAACACTATTTCCCTACAAATACTGATTTCTTTCAGTTCCTCCTTCTCATTAGACCCTATGTTCTCCAACATCTCTGGGAGGTTATTTGTGTCCTCCTTTGTGAAGACAGAACCAAAGTATGTATTTAATTGGTCTGCCATTTCTTTGTTCCCCATTATAAATTCCCCTGATTCTGACTGCAAGGGACCTATGCTTGACTTCACCAATCTTTTTCTCTTCACATATCTATAAAAGCCTTTACAGTCAGTTTTTATGTTCCTCGCAAGCTTACTCTCATACTCTATTTTCCCCCTCTTAATTAATCCCTTTGTCCTTCTTTGCTGAATCCTATACTGCTCCCAATCCTCAGGGTTTCTGCTTTTTCTGGCCAATTTATATGTCCTTTCCTTGGATCTTATGCTGTCCCTAATTTCCTTTGTTAGCCACGGTTGAGTCACCTTTTTTTGTTTTATTTTTATGCAAAACTGGGATGAACAAATTCTGTAGTTCATTCATGCGATTTTTGAATGCTTGCCATTGCCTCTCCACCGTCAACCCTTTGGGTGACATTCCCCAATCAATCCTATCCAACTCGCGCCTCATACCATTGTAGTTTCCGTTATTTAAATTCAGGACCCTAGTCTCTGAGTCAACTACTTCACTCTCCATCTTAATGAAGAATTCGATCATATTATGATCGCTCCGACCCAAGGGGCCTCGCACAACAAGATTGCTAATTAATCCTTTCTCATTACATAATACCCAGTCTAAGATGGCCTGATCTCTAGTTGGTTCCTCGACATATTGGTCCAGGAAACCATCCCGTATACACTCCAGGAATTCCTCCTCCACAGTATTGTTACTAATTTGCTAAGCCCAATCTATATGTAGATTAAAGTCGCCCATGATAACTGCTGTGCTCTTATTGCACGCTTCTCTAATTTCCCTTTTAATGCCATCCCCAACCTCCGTATTACTGTTTGGGGGTCTATACACCACTCCCACTAGCGTTTTCAGCCCCTTGGTATTTCTCAGTTCTACCCATACAGATTCCACATCATCAGAGCTAATATCCTCCTTACAATTGTGTTAATCCCCTCTTTAAACAGCAATGCTACCCCACCTCCTTTTCCTTTTTGCCTATCTTTCCTGAATATTGAATACCCCTGTATGTTGAGTTCCCAGCCTTGGTCACCCTGGAGCCATGTTTCCGTAATCCCAATCATATCATATTCGTTTACCTCTATTTGCGCAGCTAATTCATCCACCTTATTACGAATGCTCCTCGCATTAAGACACAAAGGGGGAAAAATTAGGTCGCGCCCCATTTGGGGCGCAAATATCGTCTGGACGCAAATATTAGCGCCTGGCGCTAATTATCGCCACTGACTGGAAACTTCACTTTTACCGCCCCGGGAGGTGAGTGGAGCGCTAAATCAGGCGCTGCACACCTGTCTTAAGGCGCAAAGGCCGAGCAGTGAGGCGCTAACTCAGCGCGCGAGCGCAGCGCAGCGCAGCTGCTGCCAGTTAGCGAGGGAACACAGACACACTGGCGCCGGCCACTTCTTAAAGCGGGGGGGGGCCAACTTGCTCCCCAGCCACACCCTGCTCATTGCAGCCTTGAATCTCGGCCTGGAGAGACCTTTGAATCCATTTTGCTGCCAAGGATGGAGAGGGTGAGAGAACAAGCTCATCGCTTCACCGAGCGGGCCTTGGATGCTCTGGTTGGCGCGGTGGAGCGCAGAAGATGTATACTCTTCCCTGAGAGTGGCAGGAGGCCTTTGCCACGCGAGTACAGAAGAGTGTGGAGGGAGGTGGCTCAGAGCGTCTCCTCCAGGAGCATGGTGCCCAGGACCCATACTCAATGCCGCAAAAAGTTCAACGACCTCACTCGGTTCGTCAGGGTGAGTGGCTTTTTCTCAATACCTCTCCATCCCTCCATCTCAACCTCACTCTATGGCCAGAGGGTCTTAAAACCCCAATGCACAACACTCATCCAACACCTATGGCCCTTTCATGAAACACACACACACATTCCACACTTTGCATACAGTAAGGGCTATTCACCTATGGGAGGCACATCAGGCAAGACCATGGCTGCATACAGTAAGGGCTATTCACCTATGGGAGGCACATCAGGCAAGACCATGGCTGTATATTTACTCAGATGCTGTCCTTTTTCTTACAGGCCAAGCTGGCGCATAATCGGAGACAGCAGCAACGGACAGGTGGAGGGCGGCCTCAGCTGCAACCCCTCAGCGATCTTGAGGAGCGCGTCCACAGGATTGTGGCAAGCCGGGTGATCGGTCCCGTCGCCACTGGAGACGCCGACCCCGTTCTGGACAGCAATGGTAAGGTCATCACCTTTTTGTCCTCTGTCCTTCCACTTGTCCCTCACAACACCAGCCTTTGACACTTTCAATCCAACTTGCTAACTCGCTGCACTTATTCCTCCCTTACTGCCACCCTGTCCTCACGCTAAAGCCACTCTTGTACCTCCCTGCTTTCAGATGGTGATTCACCAGCTGAGGAGACGGGCCCTGAAGCTGCCAGTGGGAGTGAAGCTGCAGCCGAGGAGGAAGAGGAAGCCGGAGCATCAGTGCCACCCTCTCCCGAGGAAGCCCATGCCCACACTGGGAACACGCCTTCCCTGGAGGGGAGCAGGGGGGAAGGGTCTGATGAGGGTGAAGCTCCAGGACCCAGCGGGCTGCAGCAACGCCATGGGGGTAGGGAAGAACGGGGACCTTCTCCCCAGAGGGAGAGTATGCCAGACACTCCTACTGCAATGGACGCAGAGGAGGAGCGGCTGATCGCAGAAATGAACACCCAGGCGGTGGGCATGCACACTGAGCTCATGGGTGCAGTGGGAAGGGTGCCCGAATGCATTGAGTCACTGGCAAGGAGTGTGGAGCACTTCGCTGTAGCACAGGCGGATGCCACACTAACGCTTAGTGCTGCAATTCAGTCACTGACTGCCGTGATCCCATCTCTGACTGCTCTCATGCAGACTCAGATTGAGGCCACGCGAGCACAGACTGCTGCCAACCTCGATGGTTCGTTCACATGTCCCCGGGGCTGTCACCGCGCCGCAGCAGGCCAGCAATCTGTTCTCCAGCAGATGGCTCCGGATGCTGAAGTGCTGCCCCGTGGGAGTGCCAGTGTGTTGGGCGAGCAGGGAGTTGCTGTCCTCTCTCACGATGACAGCATTCCTGCTGCCAACACTGTCACTTCTCCACTGCACTTGCCACCGCCTGTAGGACAGACTGCTGCTGCCCATGCAGAGTTGGTGCAGTCTGCAGCTGGGCCCTCCAGGCCCAGAACTGGTCGAGGCCGTCCTTCAGGGGCATCTGCAGTGTCAGGGTCTGACGAGCAGCAGCCTTCCACCAGCCTTGCTGCAGCCACTGAGGTCCCATTACGGAGGAGCAGTAGGGTTAGAAGGGGGGAAGTGCGCAAGGGAAGGAGATCACCCTCGAAGGGCAAAAAGTAGGAGGTGTGACAAAATGCTGGTCATTTTTTTATTAAAGGTCGAGGTTCATGGTCCAACTTTTGTTTAGTGTTTTGGACATTATCTCCAGGTTGTGAGAACCAGTTATGTTATTGACTGTTTTTTTGTGTTTATTTCTATGAGTTTGTCATGAGGAATTGACACACACTGAGTTTGTAAAATAAATAAGTTTCTGTATTCAAAATATACATGGTTGGTGGTTGGAATTATTGGTGCCTTGGCCGGCTTAGGGGTTGCGTGCTGGGTTCATTGATGTTGTTAGCAATGGCAGAAGCCATTTCCACAGCAGGGGCCCTAGAAGCGGCTTGCTATTAGCCGTTGACGGACGGCCCTTGCAGTTTCACCATTGTGGGCCGCCCTCCCGCCTTGGTGCTGCTGATGATCATCCTCCTCGTCCTCTTCCTCCTCTTCCTCCTCCTCCTCTGGTGGTGCTCCAAGGCCTGGTGGCATTGGCTGGGTCCTGAGGATTGCCATGTTATGCAACATGCAGCACACAACTACGAAGTTGGATACTCGCTCAGGCGAGTACTGCAGGGCTCCTCCAGAATGGTCGAGACAGCGGAACCGTTGCTTCAGCATGCCGATTGTGCGCTCAATTATGTTCCTGGTAGCTTGATGGCTCTCATTGTACCGCAGCTCAGCAGGGGTGTTGGGCGTACAGAGCGGTGTCATCAGCCAGGTGCTCAATGCATACCCCTTGTCCCCAAGAAGCCAACCAACTGGCTGATGCGGTGCCTCGAAAAGTTCTGCCACAGTAGTCTGGCGCAGGATAAAAGCATCGTGGCAGCTGCCAGGATAGTGGGCATTGACAGCGAGTATCAGCTGTCTGTGGTCACAGACCAACTGAACATTCAAGGAATGGAACCCCTTTCTGTTCCGGAATTCCTCGGCATTCTCATGCGGAGCACGCAAAGCCACATGCGTGCAGTCAATGGCGCCCTGCACCATGGGGAAGCCCGCTACCCTCGCAAAGCCCAGAGCGCGGTCACGCTGCTTGTCTGGGGTCATGGGGAAAGAGATGAACTCTCGTCTCCTTTTAAAGAGGGCATTTGTGACCTGCTGGATGCAGCAATGCACCGCGAACTGGGAGATATTGGCGAGGTCCCCAGCAGCAGCTTGAAATGAGCCAGTAGCGTAGAAGTTGAGAGCCACTGTGACCTTCACTGCCACCGACAGAGACGTCCTGGACCTCAGTTGAGGCTGCAGATCTGGCTGCAGCAGGTGGCAGAGCTCAGTGACCACCTCCTTGCTGAATCGCAGCCTTCGCAAACACAGCTCCTCAGACATATGAAGGTAGGAGAGCTGTTCACGATATACCCTGGGAGGGTAAGCTCTCCTGTACATACGCCTGTTGGCCCTCCTCCGTCTGGCCATCATTGCCACTCTCTCTCTGCGTCTCTGTGTCCTCCGATTCAGCTGGAGCAGGACGACGCCCCCAATCAGTGCAGCCCCCATAGTCTCTTTGCAAGCAAAGTAATGAAGGACAGCAACTAAAGTACTAGCAAAGTTAGGATCAGTAGGCAAAACTACCTCACAAAGCGTTGAGTCAATGCAGAAGTCTCTCTTTCTCTCTCTCCGAATCTCTCTCTCTCTCTCAGAACGAGTGGTGCAAAAATGTCCTCCACAGAAAAAGACAGGAAGAGGCCCCCTTTAAATAGCGCCCCCCCCCCCAGCCCCACAGCGATTGATAGCGTTCCAGTCTTCCGGTCGTTGGATGCGCCAGGCGGTAAGGCAGGGGGCGCCACTCAATTTCCGCTCCGGGGCGCCACAAGGGCGTTGCACCATGGAATGATGTCACAATCTGCGCGCGCAGGTGGTCGCAGCGGTAAGGTTTAGCGCCGCCGCACAATCTCTAGTTAAGTTCCCGAGCGGCGCAAACGTCATCGCCGTGCGCAGCACCCCGCTCGCGCCCCGGCCGTGATCTTCAGTCGCGCCCCCTGATTTACCGCCAGACGCTATGTCCGACGGGTTCAGGGAGGCGTACGTGCGGCCGGGGCGGCAATATTTAAAGCGGAGGTGGCAGGCGGCCATTTTTGTTGCTGGCCGCCTGCCAGCACCTGCCCCCGGCCCCCGTGAAGCCCCCCCACCGTGAAGTGCCGGCTGCGCTCCAAGAACCCGGCACTTCTCTTGAGTGCCGGGCTCTTTTGCCGGCACTCCCGATCCCTGGGGGCCCAGCTGGGCCCCGGTTCGCGCTGCGCAGGGTCCCTCCCCTTTAAGAAGGGGAGGAAGGCCTGCAATACCGCGGCGCGACGTGCCGCAGCGCGTGGCGCTGCGGCACGTAGCGCCAGGATATTCACTCGCAGCGCCCCAAGAGGGATGCGGGCTGCTTCCAGTTGCGCCCCGCTTCCCTCTTGGGGCGCAACCACTGAAGTTCCGGCGCGGGGCCGCTAATTATTTCGGGGCGCTAAAAGTCGCGCCCCGGCGAGGTTAGCGCCCCAAATGGGGCGCGACTCAATTTTTACCCCTTGATTTCTCTGACTGACACCCTTGTTTTTTTCCTTCCTGACTTTTGCTTCTATTCTTGTCTCCCTTTCCTCTGTCTCCCCGCTCAGGTTCCCAAGCCCCTGCCATTTTAGTTTAAACCCTCCCCCAGAGCACTAGCAAACACTCCCCCAAGGACATCGGTCCCCGTCCTGCCCAGGTGCAAACCGTCCGATTTGTACTGGTCCCACCTCCCCCAGAACTGGTTCCCATGTCCCAGGAATTTGAATCCCTCCCCCTTGCACCAATCCTCTAGCCACGTATTCATCTGAAATATCCTTCTATTTCTACTCTGACAAGCACGTGGCACTGGTAGCAATCCTGAGATTACAACCTTTGAGGTCCTATTTTTTAATTTATCTCCTAACTCCCTATATTCAGCTTTTAGGACCTCATCCCGTTTTTTACCTATATCGTTGGTACCTATATGCACCACGACAACTGGCTGTTCACCCTCCCCTTCCAAAATGTTTTGCAGCCGCTCTGAGACATCCTTGACCCTTGCACCAGGGAGGCAACACACCATCCTGGAGTCTCGTTTGCGGCCGCAGAAACACCTATCTATTCCCCTTACAATAGAATCCCCTATCACTAAGGCTCTACCCCTCTTTTTCCTCCCACACAAGTGCCAGGCAATGACTATCTCCAACAAGCGAGAGTCTAACCATCGCCCCTTGACATTCAACGGCATCACCATCGCCGAATCCCCCACCATCAACATCCTGGGGGTCACTATTGACCAGAAACTTAACTGGACCAGCCACATAAATACTGTGGCAACAAGAGCAGGTCAGAGGCTGGGTATTCTGCAGCGAGTGTCTCACCTCCTGACTCCCCAATGACTTTCCACCATCTACAAGGCACAAGTAAGGAGTGTGATGGAATACTCTCCACTTGTCTGGATGAGTGCAGCTCCAACAACATTCAAGAAGCTCGACAACATCCAGGACAAAGCAGCCCGCTTGATTGGCACCCCATGCACCACCTTAAACATTCACTCCCTCGACCACCGGCGTACCGTGGCTGCAGTGTGTACCATCTACAAGATGCACTGCAGCAACTCGCCAAGACTTCTTCGGCAGCACCTATTTATGGCGGGCCCCCTGAAACCCAATCCCAATCTCTGCTCCCACTCCCTCCTCCCACTCCCCGCTCCCACTCCCTGCTCCCACTCCCTTCTCCAACTCCCTGTTCCCACTCCCCGCTCACACTCCCTGTTCCCACTCCCTGCTCCCACTCCCTGTTCCCACTCCCTGCTCCCACTCCCTGTTCCCACTCCCCGCTCCCACTCCCTGTTCCCACTCCCTCCTCCCACTCCCCGCTCCCACTCCCTGCTCCCACTCCCTTCTCCCACTCCCTGTTCCCACTCCCCGCTCACACTCCCTGTTCCCACTCCCTGCTCCCACTCCCTGTTCCCACTCCCTGCTCCCACTCCCTGTTACCACTCCCCGCTCCCACTCCCTGCTCCCACTTCCTGCTCCCACTCTCTGCAGCCTGCTCGCACTCCCCACTCCCAGTCCCTGCTCCCAATTCCTGCTCGCCTTTCCCTGCTCCCACTCCCTGATCCCACTCCCCGCTCCCAGTCCCTGTTCCCACTCCCTGCTCCTGCTCCCAATATCTGCTCCCAATTCCTGCTCCCACTCCCTGAGCCCTCTCCCCTGTACCCCGTGCCATGTGCCCTCTCCGCTGTGCCCTCTCCCCTGTGCCCTCTCCCCTGTGCCCTGTGCCCTCTCCCCTGTGCCCTGTGCCCTCTCCCCCTGTCCTTTCCCCGTGCCCTCTCCCCTGTGCCCTCTCCCCGTGCCCTCTCCCTGAGCCCTCTCCCCTCTCTCCGTGTCCTCTCCCCGTGCCCTCTCCCCTGTGCCCTCTCCCCGTTCACTCTCCCTGTGCCCTCTCCCCTCTCCCCCCCTCTCCCCTCTCCCCTCTGTGCCCTCTCCCCTCTCCCCTGTGCCCTTCTCCCCGTGCCCTGTACCCTCCCCCCTGTGCCCTCTCCCCTCTCCCCTCTGTGCCCTGTCCCCTCTCCCCTGTGCCCTGTGCACTCTCCCCTCTGCCCTCTGCCCTCTCCCCTCTGTCCTCTGCCCTCTCAGCTCTGCCCTTGCCCCTCTCTCTCGGGCTCCCAGTAGATCAATACCCTGTTCCTGCTCCTTGCCCAGACTCGCTGATGATTCGGGAACTCTGCCATTTCCACAATTTCACATTTCCTGGAATGTTACAGATTGTTTTTGCTCAGAGACTGAAGAATATTTTTCGGAGCCGCAGTTCCCGAGGACAGTGTGTGGAATTCTGCGACTTGCTGTTTTCACTGTTACACCACATGTCGCCTGGTGCCTCTGCTCCACTGTTTCATAAATTAAAGTCAGAGCCCTGGGAGCAGACAGCAGCTTCAGACTGGAACCAGCTCGAAAGCACAGCCTGTCGGAGTCCGGGATTGGCTCCAGGATTGGCTCCTAACCCAACAGCCCAGGTTCCACCTTCCGTCCTTACAGCTTCACCTGACCTCAGCCAGCTCCCAGTCCCCGCTCCCACTCCCTGCTCCCACTCCCAGCTCCAACTCACTGCTCCCACTCCCCGCTCCCACTCCCTGCTCCCACTCCCGGTTCGCACTCCCCGCTCCCACTCCCTTTTCCCACTCCCTGCTCCCACTCCCTGTTCCCACTCCTTGCTCCCACTCCCTGCTCTCGCTCCCTGCTCCCACTCCCTGTTCCCACTCCCCACTCCCACTCCCTGTTCCCAATCCCTGCTCCAACTCCCTGCTCCCAATCCCCACTCCCACTCCCTGCTCCCACTCCCTGCTCCTGCTCCCAATCTCTGCTCCCAATTCCTTCTCCCCTTTCCCTGCTCCCACACCTCCTCCCAGTTCCCACTCCCTTCTCCCAGATGGGAAGAAAGACTTACATTCACATTGTGACTTTCACGACATCAGGATGTCCCAATGAGCTTTCCAGGAGTCACTGATGTAACGTAGGAAACGCGACAGCCAATTTGTGCACAGCAAGCTCCCACCAACAGCAATGTGATCATCACAAGCTAATCTGTTATTAATGATGTTGGTTGAGGGATAAATATTGGCCAGGAAATCGGAGAGAACACCCCTGCTCTTCTTCGAAATAGTGCCGCGGAATCTTTTATTCTCACCTGAGAGAGCAGACGGACACTCGGTTTCACGTCTCATCTGAAAGACGGCACCTCCGACAGTGCAGCACTCCCTCAGTACAGCACTGGGAGCGTCAGCCTGGATTACGCGCTCAACTTCAACCCACGAACTATTGACTCAGAGGTGAAAGTGCTACATCATCAGCATCTCTCCCTGTCCTCAAACAACTTATCTCCATTTCAAACTCACCATCACAACGTCATCCCTTAATAAGTCCACCATACCCACCTGTCCTCTCCACCGACAGATCCATTGCTAACTTGTCCTTTCTGTCTATGTTACACAACCACATCACCACACAGCACCACAGTGCCATGTTCATCGATCCCTGTTCAAATCCCATCACACCCACCGACTGAGACCACTCTGGCCAAATTCGCCAGTGCTATCCCACCTGACCATGGAGATCGATCCCACCTGATCCTGGAGAACTATCCCAACTCAGCATGGAGAGCTATCCCACCTGACCATGGAGATCGATCCCACCTGATCCTGGAGAACTATCCCAACTCAGCATGGAGAGCTATCCCACCTGATCGTGGAGAGCTATTCCACCTGATCCTGGAGAACTATCCCACCTCAGCATGGAGAGCTATCCCACCTGATCCTCGAGCGCTATCCCACCTAATCCTCGAGCGCTATCCCACCTGACCATGGATAGTGATCCCACCTGACCATAGAGAGCAAACCGAACTGATCATGGACAGCTATCCCACCTCACCATGGAGATCGATTCCACCTAATCCTGGATAACAATCTCACCTCACCATTGAGAGCGATCCAACCTGACCATGGACAGCTATCTCTACAGTTGTCGCAGATCAAACAGTAAATTCACTGCAGTGTCTTCACACATTCGCAGTGTATTGTGAATGGACTCTCACTGTAGTGTGAATGGACTCTCAGTGCAGTGTGAATGGACTCTCAGTGTAGCTTGAATGGACTCTCAGTTTAGTGTGAATGGAGCCTTAGTGTAGTGTGAATGGACTCTCAGTGTAGTGTGAATGGACTCTCAGTGTAGTGTGAATGGACTCTCAGTTTAGTGTGAATGGACTCTCAGTGCAGTGTGAATGGAATCTCAGTGCAGTGTGAATGGACACTCAGTGTAGTGTGAATGGACTCTCAGTGTAGTGTGAATGGACTCTCAGTTTAGTGTGAATGGACTCTCAGTGTAGTGTGAATGGACTCTCAGTGTAGTGTGAATGGACTCTCAGTGTAGTGTGAATGGACTGTCAGTGTAGTGTGAATGGACTCTCAGTGTAGTGTGAATGGACTCTCAGTGTAGTGTGAATGGACTCTCAGTGTAGTGTGAATGGACTCTCAGTGTAGTGTGAATGGACTCTCAGTGTAGTGTGAATGGACTCTCAGTGTAGTGTGAATGGACTCTCAGTGTAGTGTGAATGGACTCTCAGTGTAGTGTGAATGGACTGTCAGTGCAGTGTGAATGGACTCTCAGTGTAGTGTGAATGGACTCTCAGTGTAGTGTGAATGGACTCTCAGTGTAGTGTGAATAGACTATCAGTGCAGTGTGAATGGACTCTCAGTGTAGTGTGAATGGACTCTCAGTGTAGTGTGAATGGACGCTCAGCGTAGTGTGAATGGACTCTCAGTATACTGTGAATGGACTCTCAGTGTAGTGTGAATGGACTCTCAGTATACTGTGAATGGACTCTCAGTGTAGTGTGAATGGACTCTCAGTGTAGTGTGAATGGACTCTCAGTGTAGTGTGAATGGACTCTCAGTATACTGTGAATGGACTCTCAGTGTAGTGTGAATGGACTCTCAGTGTAGTGTGAATGGACTCTCAGTATACTGTGAATGGACTCTCAGTATACTGTGAATGGACTCTCAGTGTAGTGTGAATGGACTCTCAGTGTAGTGTGAATGGACTCTCAGTATACTGTGAATGGACTCTCAGTGTAGTGTGAATGGACTCTCAGTATACTGTGAATGGACTCTCAGTATACTGTGAATGGACTCTCAGTGTAGTGTGAATGGACTCTCAGTATACTGTGAATGGACTCTCAGTTTAGTGTGAATGGACTCTCAGTGTAGTGTGAATGGACTCTCAGTATACTGTGAATGGACTCTCAGTATACTGTGAATGGACTCTCAGTATACTGTGAATGGACTCTCAGTGTAGTGTGAATGGACTCTCAGTGTAGTGTGAATGGACTCTCAGTGTAGTGTGAATGGACTCTCAGTGTAGTGTGAATGGACTCTCAGTGTAGTGTGAATGGACTCTCAGTGCAGTGTGAATGGACTCTCAGTGCAGTGTGAATGGACTCTCAGTGTAGTGTGAATGGACTCTCAGTGTAGTGTGAATGGACTCTCAGTATACTGTGAATGGACTCTCAGTGTAGTGTGAATAGACTCTCAGTGTAGTGTGAATGGACTCTCAGTGTAGTGTGAATGGACTCTCAGTGCAGTGTGAATGGACTCTCAGTGTAGTGTGAATGGACTCTCAGTGTAGTGTGAATGGACTCTCAGTGTAGTGTGAATGGACTCTCAGTATACTGTGAATGGACTCTCAGTGTAGTGTGAATGGAGACTGATGAAGTTGAATTAGACCGGTCTCTTTCCCTTCTCTCTCTATTCTAGCCTTGACCGTGAGCTGTGAGTGTCTGAGGCCAGGCCCAGGATGGGTAGTAATGCCTGGAGTTGCTGTGTTGCTGATCTCACTGAGTTCTAGGATCGGAGGCTGACAGTGTCCCTGCTGGGGAAGTGAAAGCTGCAGCTGGGGATCTTCACCGTCACTTTAAGCTGCGGCGAGCTTCTCCATTCTTGGTTATTGCTCCATTTATAACTGGCTGTTTCTCTGCTTTTCTCAGAAGAGTGTGTCCGTGATTCGGTGAATGAGTGGGACATGTCACAGAGAAACGCAGAATCGAATCACCTCAGAAACCTCAGCAAATCGCTGTCGGTGTCTCTCTGGCTCCTCTCACACAGATGTCTCCTCAGAGCTCAAATCACTCGCTTCGAACGGTCGGCAAGGCTCAAGGTTCCACCCCGGTCTGTGCAGAGCGGCTGCCCTCACCTAGGTAGGCAGAGGGGTGCTGGAACTGCCCTCAGTGCCCTGGGTTAGGCACCCCTGCCCAGGTCTCCACTCCCCACACCCTCTCGTGCCCACGCATGGGCTTCAGGTGAGGGCTGGCCAGCTTGTCCCTGCTCACTGCTCCTGGTCCCTGCTCACTGCTCCTGGTCCCTGCTCACTGCTCCTGGTCCCCGCTCACTGCTCCCGGCCCCTGCTCACTGTTCCTGGTCCCTGCTCATGTTCCTGGTCCCAGCTCACTGCTCCTGGTCTCTGCTCACTGCTCCTGGTCCCTGCTCACTGCTCCCGGTCCCTGCTCACTGCTCCTGGTCCCGACTCACTGCTCCTGGTCACTGCTCACTGCTCCTGGTCCCTGCTCACTGCTCCTGGTCCCGGCTCTCTGCTCCTGGTCCCGGATCACTGCTCCTGGAACCCGCTCACTGCTCCTGGTCCCCGCTAACTGCTCCTGGTCCCCGCTCACTGCTCCTGGTCCCTGCTCACTGCTCCTGGTCCCTACTCATTGCTCCTGGTCCCTGCTCACTGCTCCTGGTCCCCGCTCACTGCTCCTGGTCCCTGCTCACTGCTCCTGGTCCCTGCTCACTGTTCCTCCTCCCTGCTCACTGCTCCTGGTCCCAGCTCACTGCTCCTGGTCCCATCTCACTGCTCCCGGTCCCTGCTCACTGCTCCTGGTCCCTGCTCACTGCTCCTGGTCCCGCCTCACTACTCCTGGTCCCTGCTCACTGCTCCTGGTCCCTGCTCACTGCTCCTGCTCCCTGCTCACTTCTCCTGCTCCCTGCTCACTGTTCCTCCTCCCTGCTCACTGCTCCTCCTCCCTGCTCACTGCTCCTGGTCCCAGCTCACTGCTACTGGTCCCGATCAATGCACCTGCTCCCTGCTCACTGCTCCTGATCACTACTCACTGCTCCTGGTCCCTGCTCATTGCTCCTAGTCCCTGCTCACTGCTCCTGGTCCCCGCTCACTGCTCCTGGTCTCCGCACACTGCTCCCGGTCCCCGCTCACTGCTCCTGGTCCCTGCTCACTGCTCCCGGTCCCTGCTCACTGGTCCTGGTCCCTGCTCACTGCTCCTGGTCCCTGCTCACTGCTCCTGGTCCCTGCTCACTGCTCCTGGTCCCCGCTCACTGCTCCTGGTCCCCGCTCACTGCTCCCGGCCCCTGCTCACTGTTCCTGGTCCCTGCTCATGTTCCTGGTCCCAGCTCACTGCTCCCGGCCCCTGCTCACTGTTCCTGGTCCCTGCTCACTGCTCCTGTTCCCTACTCATTGCTCCTGGTCCCTGCTCCTGGTCCCTACTCATTGCTCCTGGTCCCGGCTCACTGCTCCTGGTCCCTGCTCACTGCTCCTGAAACCCGCTCACTGCTCCTGGTCCCTGCTCACTGCTCCTGGTCCCTGCTCACTGCTCCTGGTCCCAGCTCACTGCTCCTGGTCCCTGCTCACTGCTCCTGGTCCCTGCTCAATGCTCCTGGTCCCTGCTCACTGCTCCTGGTCCCTGCTCAATGCTCCTGGTCCCTGCTCTCTGCTCCTGGTCCCCGCTCTCTGCTCCTGGTCCCTGCTCACTGTTCCTGGTCCCTGCTCACTGCTCCTGGTCACTGCTCACTGCTCCTGGTCCCTGCTCACTGCTCCTGGTCCCGGCTCACTGCTCCTGGTCCCGGCTCACTGCTCCTGGTCCCAGCTCACTGCTACTGGTCCCGATCAATGCACCTGCTCCCTGCTCACTGCTCCTGATCACTGCTCACTGCTCCTGGTCCCGGCTCACTGCTCCTGGTCCCCGCTAACTGCTCCTGGTCCCCGCTCACTGCTCCTGGTCCCTACTCATTGCTCCTGGTCCCTGCTCACTGCTCCTGGTCCCGCCTCACTACTCCTGGTCCCTGCTCACTGCTCCTGGTCACTGCTCACTGCTCCCGGTCCCTGCTCTCTGCTCCTGGTCCCTGCTCACTGCTCCTGGTCCCTGCTCACTGCTCCTGGTCCCTGCTCATTGCTCCTGGTCCTTGCTCACTGCTCCTGGTTCCTGCTCACTGCTCCTGTTCCCTACTCATTGCTCCTGGTCCCTGCTCCTGGTCCCTACTCATTGCTCCTGGTCCCTGCTCACTGCTCCTGGTCCCGGCTCACTGCTCCTGGTCCCTGCTCACTGCTCCTGAAACCCGCTCACTGCTCCTGGTCCCAGCTCACTGCTCCTGGTCCCATCTCACTGCTCCCGGTCCCTGCTCACTGCTCCTGGTCCCTGCTCACTGCTCCTGGTCCCGCCTCACTACTCCTGGTCCCTGCTCACTGCTCCTGGTCCCTGCTCACTGCTCCTGCTCCCTGCTCACTTCTCCTGCTCCCTGCTCACTGTTCCTCCTCCCTGCTCACTGCTCCTCCTCCCTGCTCACTGCTCCTGGTCCCAGCTCACTGCTACTGGTCCCGATCAATGCACCTGCTCCCTGCTCACTGCTCCTGATCACTACTCACTGCTCCTGGTCCCTGCTCATTGCTCCTAGTCCCTGCTCACTGCTCCTGGTCCCCGCTCACTGCTCCTGGTCTCCGCACACTGCTCCCGGTCCCCGCTCACTGCTCCTGGTCCCTGCTCACTGCTCCCGGTCCCTGCTCACTGGTCCTGGTCCCTGCTCACTGCTCCTGGTCCCTGCTCACTGCTCCTGGTCCCTGCTCACTGCTCCTGGTCCCCGCTCACTGCTCCTGGTCCCCGCTCACTGCTCCCGGCCCCTGCTCACTGTTCCTGGTCCCTGCTCATGTTCCTGGTCCCAGCTCACTGCTCCCGGCCCCTGCTCACTGTTCCTGGTCCCTGCTCACTGCTCCTGTTCCCTACTCATTGCTCCTGGTCCCTGCTCCTGGTCCCTACTCATTGCTCCTGGTCCCGGCTCACTGCTCCTGGTCCCTGCTCACTGCTCCTGGAACCCGCTCACTGCTCCTGGTCCCTGCTCACTGCTCCTGGTCCCTGCTCACTGCTCCTGGTCCCAGCTCACTGCTCCTGGTCCCTGCTCACTGCTCCTGGTCCCCGCTCACTGCTCCTGGTCCCTGCTCACTGCTCCTGGTCCCTGCTCAATGCTCCTGGTCCCTGCTCTCTGCTCCTGGTCCCCGCTCTCTGCTCCTGGTCCCTGCTCACTGTTCCTGGTCCCTGCTCACTGCTCCTGGTCACTGCTCACTGCTCCTGGTCCCTGCTCACTGCTCCTGGTCCCGGCTCACTGCTCCTGGTCCCGGCTCACTGCTCCTGGTCCCAGCTCACTGCTACTGGTCCCGATCAATGCACCTGCTCCCTGCTCACTGCTCCTGATCACTGCTCACTGCTCCTGGTCCCGGCTCACTGCTCCTGGTCCCCGCTAACTGCTCCTGGTCCCCGCTCACTGCTCCTGGTCCCTACTCATTGCTCCTGGTCCCTGCTCACTGCTCCTGGTCCCGCCTCACTACTCCTGGTCCCTGCTCACTGCTCCTGGTCACTGCTCACTGCTCCCGGTCCCTGCTCACTGCTCCTGGTCCCTGCTCACTGCTCCTGGTCCCTGCTCACTGCTCCTGGTCCCTGCTCACTGCTCCTGGTCCTTGCTCACTGCTCCTGGTTCCTGCTCACTGCTCCTGTTCCCTACTCATTGCTCCTGGTCCCTGCTCCTGGTCCCTACTCATTGCTCCTGGTCCCTGCTCACTGCTCCTGGTCCCGGCTCACTGCTCCTGGTCCCTGCTCACTGCTCCTGAAACCCGCTCACTGCTCCTGGTCCCTGCTCACTGCTCCTGGTCCCTGCTCACTGCTCCTGGTCCCAGCTCACTGCTCCTGGTCCCTGCTCACTGCTCCTGGTCCCTGCTCAATGCTCCTGGTCCCTGCTCTCTGCTCCTGGTCCCCGCTCTCTGCTCCTGGTCCCTGCTCACTGTTCCTGGTCCCTGCTCACTGCTCCTGGTCACTGCTCACTGCTCCTGGTCCCGGCTCACTGCTCCTGGTCCCTGCTCACTGCTCCTGGTCCCGGCTCTCTGCTCCTGGTCCCGGCTCACTGCTCCTGGTCCCCGCTAACTGCTCCTGGTCCCCGCTCACTGCTCCTGGTCCCTACTCATTGCTCCTGGTCCCTGCTCACTGCTCCTGGTCCCGCCTCACTACTCCTGGTCCCTGCTCACTGCTCCTGGTCACTGCTCACTGCTCCTGGTCCCTGCTCACTGCTCCTGGTCCCTGCTCACTGCTCCTGGTCCCTGCTCACTGCTCCTGGTCCCTGCTCACTGTTCCTCCTCCCTGCTCACTGCTCCTGGTCTCCGCACACTGCTCCCGGTCCCCGCTCACTGCTCCTGGTCCCATCTCACTGCTCCTGGTCCCTGCTCACTGCTCCTGGTCCTTGCTCACTGCTCCTGGTCCCTACTCACTGCTCCTGGTCCCTGCTCACTGCTCCTGGTCCTTGCTCACTGCTCCTGGTCCCCGTCCACTGCTCCTGGTCCCCGTCCACTGCTCCTGGTCCCTGCTCACTGCTCCTGGTCCCTGCTCACTGCTCCTGGTCCCTGCTCACTGCTCCTGGTCCCGGCTCACTGCTCCTGGTCCCCGCTCACTGCTCCTGGTCCCCGCTAACTGCTCCTGGTCCCTGCTCACTGCTCCTGGTCTCTGCTCACTGCTCCCGGTCCCTGCTCACTGCTCCTGGTCCCTGCTCACTGCTCCCGGTCCCTGCTCGCTGCTCCCGGTCCCTGCTCGCTGCTCCCGGTCCCTGCTCACTGCTCCTGGTCCCTGCTCACTGCTCCTGGTCCCTGCTCACTGCTCCTGGTCCCTGCTCACTGCTCTTGGTCCCGGCTCACTGCTCCTGGAACCTACTCACTGCTCCTGGTCCCAGCTCACTGCTCCTGGTCCCCGCACTCTGCTCCTGGTCCCTGCTCAATGCTCCTGGTCCCTGCTCACTGCTCCTGGTCCCCGCTCTCTGCTCCTGGTCCCCGCTCACTGCTCCTGGTCCCTGCTCACTGCTCCTGGTCACTGCTCACTGCTCCTGGTGCCGGCTCACTGCTCCTGGTCCCGGCTCACTGCTCCTGGTCCCGGCTCACTGCTCCTGGAACCCGCTCACTGCTCCTGGTCCCCGCTAACTGCTCCTGGTCCCCGCTCACTGCTCCTGGTCCCCGCTCACTGCTCCTGTTCCCCGCTCACTGCTCCTGGTCCCTGCTCACTGCTCCTGGTCCTTGCTCACGGTTCCTGGTCCCTGCTCACTGCTCCTGGTCCCTGCTCACTGCTCACTGCTCCTGGTCCCCGCTCACTGCTCCTGGTCCCGGCTCACTGCTCCTGAAACCCGCTCACTGCTCCTGGTCCCAGCTCAATGCTCCTGGTCCCTGCTCACTGCTCCTGATCCCTTCTCAATGCTCCTGGTCCCTGCTCACTGCTCCTGGTCCCAGCTCACTGCTCCTGGTCCCCGCTCACTGCTCCTGGTCCCTGCTCACTTCTCCTGCTCCCTGCTCACTGCTCCTCCTCCCTGCTCACTGCTCCTGGTCCCAGCTCACTGCTCCTGTTCCCCGCTCACTGCTCCTGGTTTCCGCACACTGCTCCCGGTCCCCGCTCACTGCTCCTGGTCCTTGCTCACGGTTCCTGGTCCCTGCTCACTGCTCCTGGTCCCCGTTCACTGCTCCTGGTCCTTGCTCACTGCTCCTGGTCCCTGCTCACTGCTCCTGGTCCCTGCTCACTGCTCCTGGTCCCAGCTCATTGCTCCTGGTCCCCGCTCACTGCTCCTGGTCCCCGCTAACTGCTCCTTGTCCCCGCTAACTGCTCCTGGTCCCTGTTCACTGCTCCTGGTCCCTGCTCACTGCTCCTGGACCCCGCTCACTGCTCCTGGTCCCTGCTCAATGCTCCTAGTCCCAGCTCATGCTCCTGCTCCCTACTCACTGCTCCCGGTCCCTGCTCACTGCTCCCGGTCCCTGCTCACTGCTCCCGGTCCCTGCTCACTGCTCCTGGTCCCTGCTCACTGCTCCTGGTCACTGCTCACTGCTCCTGGTCCCTGCTCACTGCTCCTGGTCCCTGCTCACTGCTCCTGGTCCCGGCTCACTGCTCCTGGAACCCGCTCACTGCTCCTGGTCCCAGCTCACTGCTCCTGGTCCCTGCTCACTGCTCCTGGTCCCTGCTCACTGCTACTGGTCCCTGCTCAATGCTCCTGGTCCCTGCACACTGCTCCTGGTCCCCGCATTCTGCTCCTGGTCCCTGCTCAATGCTCCTGGTCCCTGCTCACTGCTCCTGGTCCCCGCTCTCTGCTCCTGGTCCCTGCTCACTGCTCCTGGTCCCCGCTCTCTGCTCCTGGTCCCTGCTCAATGCTCCTAGTCCCAGCTCATGCTCCTGGTCCCTACTCACTGCTCCCGGTCCCTGCTCACTGCTCCCGGTCCCTGCTCACTGCTCCCGGTCCCTGCTCACTGCTCCTGGTCCCTGCTCACTGCTCCTGGTCACTGCTCACTGCTCCTGGTCCCTGCTCACTGCTCCTGGTCCCTGCTCACTGCTCCTGGTCCCTGCTCACTGCTACTGGTCCCTGCTCAATGCTCCTGGTCCCTGCACACTGCTCCTGGTTCCCGCACTCTGCTCCTGGTCCCTGCTCAATGCTCCTGGTCCCTGCTCACTGCTCCTGGTCCCGGCTCACTGCTCCTGGTCCCAGCTCTCTGCTCCTGGTCCCGGCTCACTGCTCCTGGACCCCGCTCACTGCTCCTGGTCCCCGCTAACTGCTCCTGGTCCCCGCTCACTGCTTCTGGTCCCTACTCATTGCTCCTGGTCCCTGCTCACTGCTCCTCGTCCCCGCTCACTGCTCCTGTTCCCTGCTCACTGCTCCTGGTCCCTGCTCACTGCTCCTGCTCCCTGCTCACTGCTCCTGGTCCCAGCTCACTGCTCCTGTTCCCCGCTAACTGCTCCTGGACCCTGCTCACTGCTCCTGGTCCTTGCTCACGGTTCCTGGTCCCTGCTCACTGCTCCTGGTCCTTGCTCACGGTTCCTGGTCCCCGCTCACTGCTCCTGGAACCCGCTCACTGCTCCTGGTCCCAGCTCAATGCTCCTGGTCCCTGCTCACTGCTCCTGCTCCCTGCTCACTGCTCCTGATCCCTTCTCAATGCTCCTGGTCCCTGCTCACTGCTCCTGGTCCCCGCTCACTGCTCCTGGTCCCTGCTCACTGCTCCTCCTCCCTGCTCACTGCTCCTGGTCCCAGCTCACTGCTCCTGGTCCCGATCAATGCACCTGCTCCCTGCTCACTGCTCCTGATCATTGCTCATTGCTCCTAGTCCCTGCTCACTGCTCCTGGTCCCCGCTCACTGCTCCTGGTCTCCGCACACTGCTCCCGGTCCCCGCTCACTGCTCCTGGTCCCTGCTCACTGCTCCTGGTCCCTGCTCACTGCTCCTGGTCCCTGCTCAATGCTCCTGGTCCCTGCTCACTGCTCCTGGTCCTGGCTCACAACTCCTGGTCCCTGCTCACTGCTCCTGGTCCCTGCTCACTGCTCCTGGTCCCTGCTCACTGCTCCTGGTCCCTGCTCACTGCTCCTGGTCCCTGCTCACTGCTCCTGGTCCTTGCTCACTGCTCCTGGTCCCCGTTCACTGCTCCTGGTCCCTGCTCACTGCTCCCGGTCCCCGCTCACAACTCCTGGTCCCTGCTCACTGCTCCTGGTCCCTGCTCACTGCTCCTGGTCCCTGCTCACTGCTCCTGGTCCCTGCTCACTGCTCCTCTTCACTGCTCACTGCTCCTGGTCCCTGCTCACTGCTCCTGGTCCCTGCTCACAGCTCCCGGTCCCTGCTCACTGCTCCTGGTCCCAGCTCATTGCTCCTGGTCCCCGCTCACTGCTCCTGGTCCCCGCTAACTGCTCCTGGTCCCAGCTAACTGCTCCTGGTCCCTGTTCACTGCTCCTGGTCCCTGCTCACTGCTCCTGGTCTCTGCTCACTGCTCCCGGTCCCTGCTCACTGCTCCTGGTCCCTGCTCAATGCTCCTAGTCCCAGCTCATGCTCCTGGTCCCTACTCACTGCTCCCGGTCACTGCTCGCTGCTCCCGGTCCCTGCTCACTGCTCCCGGTCCCTGCTCACTGCTCCTGGTCCTTGCTCACTGCTCCTGGTCCCTGCTCACTGCTCCTGGTCCCTGCTCACTGCTCCTGGTCCCTGCTCACTGCTCCCGGTCCCTGCTCACTGCTCCTGGTCCCGGCTCACTGCTCCTGGTCCCTGCTCACTGCTCCTGGTCCCGGCTCACTGCTCCTGGTCCTTGCTCACTGCTTCTGGTCCCTGCTCACTGCTCCTGGTCCCGGCTCACTGCTCCTGGTCCCTGCTCACTGCTACTGGTCCCTGCTCAATGCTCCTGGTCCCTGCTCACTGCTCCCGGTCCCAGCTCAATGCTCCTGGTCCCCGCACTCTGCTCCTGGTCCCTGCTCAATGCTCCTGGTCCCTGCTCACTGCTCCTGGTCCCCGCTCTCTGCTCCTGGTCCCTGCTCACTGCTCCTGGTCCCTGCTCACTGCTCCTGGTCACTGCTCACTGCTCCTGGTCCCTGCTCACTACTCCTGGTCCCTGCTCACAGCTCCCGGTCCCTGCTCACTGCTCCTGGTCCCAGCTCATTGCTCCTGGTCCCCGCTCACTGCTCCTGGTCCCCGCTAACTGCTCCTGATCCCAGCTAACTGCTCCTGGTCCCTGTTCACTGCTCCTGGTCCCTGCTCACTGCTCCTGGTCTCTGCTCACTGCTCCTGGTCCCTGCTCAATGCTCCTAGTCCCAGCTCATGCTCCTGGTCCCTACTCACTGCTCCTGGTCCCTGCTCACTGCTCCTGGTCCCTGCTCACTGCTCCTGGTCCCTGCTCACTGCTCCTGGTCCCTGCTCACTGCTCCTGGTCCCGGCTCACTGCTCCTGGAACCCGCTCACTGCTCCTGGTCCCAGCTCACTGCTCCTGGTCCCTGCTCACTGCTCCTGGTCCCTGCTCAATGCTCCTGGTCCCTGCTCACTGCTACTGGTCCCTGCTCAATGCTCCTGGTCCCTGCTCACTGCTCCTGGTCACTGCTCACTGCTCCTGGTCCCGGCTCACTGCTCCTGGTCCCGGCTCTCTGCTCCTGGTCCCGGCTCACTGCTCCTGGACCCCGCTCACTGCACCTGGTCCCCGCTAACTGCTCCTGGTCCCTGCTCACTGCTCCTGGTCCTTGGTCACGGTTCCTGGTCCCCGCTCACTGCTCCTGGTCCCTACTCATTGCTCCTGGTCCCTACTCATTGCTCCTGGTCCCTGCTCACTGCTCCTGGTCCCTACTCATTGCTCCTGGTCCCTGCTCACTGCTCCTCGTCCCCGCTCACTGCTCCTGGTCCCTGCTCACTGCTCCTGGTCCCTGCTCACTGCTCCTGGTCCCTGCTCACTGCTCCTGGTCCCAGCTCACTGCTCCTGGTCCCTGCTCACTGCTCCTCGTCCCCGCTCACTGCTCCTGGTCCCTACTCATTGCTCCTGGTCCCTGCTCACTGCTCCTCGTCCCCGCTCACTGCTCCTGGTCCCTGCTCACTGCTCCTGGTCCCAGCTCACTGCTCCTGTTCCCCGCTCACTGCTCCTGGACCCTGCTCACTGCTCCTGGTCCTTGCTCACGGTTCCTGGTCCCTGCTCACTGCTCCTGGTCCCTGCTCACTGCTCCTGGTCCCTGCTCACTGCTCCTGGTCCCGGCTCACTGCTCCTGGAACCCGCTCACTGCTCCTGGTCCCTGCTCACTGCTCCTGGTCCCTGCTCACTGCACCTGATCCCTGCTCACTGCTCCTGGTCCCCGCTCACTACTCCTGGTCCCTGCTCACTGCTCCTGCTCCCTGCTCACTGCTCCTGGTCCCAGCTCACTGTACCTGGTCCCCGCTCACTGCTCCTGGTCCCTGCTCACTACTCCTGTTCCCTGCTCACTGCTCCTGCTCCCTGCTCACTTCTCCTGGTCCCAGCTCACTGCTCCTGTTCCCCGCTCACTGCTCCTGGTCCCTGCTCACTTCTCCTGCTCCCTGCTCACTGCTCCTCCTCCCTGCTCACTGCTCCTGGTCCCCGCTCACTGCTCCTGGTCTCCGCACACTGCTCCCGGTCCCCGCTCACTGCTCCTGGTCCCATCTCACTGCTCCCGGTCCCTGCTCACTGTTCCTGGTCCCTGCTCGCTGCTCCTGGTCCCTGCTCACTGCTCCTGGTCCCTGCTCACTGCTCCTGTTCCCTGCTCACTGCTCCTGGTCCCTGCTCACTGCTCCTGGTCCCCGCTCACTGTTCGTGGTCTCTGCTCACTGCTCCTGGCCCCAGCTCACTGCTCCTGGTCCTTGCTCACTGCTCCTGGCCCCAGCTCACTGCTCCCGGTCCCTGCTCACTGCTCCCGGTCCCTGCTCACTGCTCCTGGTCCTGGCTCACAACTCCTGTTCCCTGCTCACTGCTCCTGTTCCCTGCTCACTGCTCCCGGTCCCCGCTCACTGCTCCTGGTCCCATCTCACTGCTCCCGGTCCCTGCTCACTGTTCCTGTTCCCTGCTCACTGCTCCTGTTCCCTGCTCACTGCTCCCGGTCCCCGCTCACTGCTCCTGGTCCCATCTCACTGCTCCCGGTCCCTGCTCACTGTTCCTGGTCCCTGCTCACTGCTCCTGTTCCCTGCTCACTGCTCCTGTTCCCTGCTCACTGCTCCTGGTCCTTGCTCACTGCTCCTGGAACCCGCTCACTGCTCCTGGTCCCCGTCCACTGCTCCTGTTCCCTGCTCACTGCTCCTGGTCCCTGCTCACTGCTCCTGGTCCCAGCTCATTGCTCCTGGTCCCCGCTCACTGCTCCTGGTCCCCGCTAACTGCTCCTGGTCCCCACTAACTGCTCCTGGTCCCTGTTCACTGCTCCTGGTCCCTGCTCACTGCTCCTGGTCCCTGCTCACTGCTCCTGGTCCCTGCTCAATGCTCCTGGTCCCTGCTCACTGCTCCTGGACCCAGCTCACTGCTCCTGGTCCCTGCTCAATGCTCCTGGTCCCTGCTCACTGCTCCTGGACCCAGCTCACTGCTCCTGGTCCCTGCTCAATGCTCCTGGTCCCTGCTCACTGCTCCTGGTCCCTGCTCAATGCTCCTGGTCCCTGCTCACTGCTCCTGGTCCCTGCTCAATGCTCCTAGTCCCGGCTCACTGCTCCTGGAACCCGCTCACTGCTCCTGGTCCCTGCTCACTGCTCCTGGTCCCTGCACAATGCTCCTGGTCCCTGCACACTGCTCCTGGTCCCTGCTCACTGCTCCTGGTCCCTGCACAATGCTCCTGGTCCCAGCTCACTGCTCCCGGTCCCTGCTCACTGCTCCTGGTCCCTGCACAATGCTCCTGGTCCCCGTTCACTGCTCCTGGAACCCGCTCACTGCTCCTGGTCCCTGCTCACTGCTCCTGGTCCCTGCACAATGCTCCTGGTCCCAGCTCACTGCTCCCGGTCCCTGCTCACTGCTCCTGGTCCCTGCACAATGCTCCTGGTCCCTGCTCACTGATCCTGGTCCCTGCTCACTGCTCCTGGTCCCTGCACAATGCTCCTGGTCCCAGCTCACTGCTCCTGGTCCCTGCACAATGCTCCCGGTCCCTGCTCACTGCTCCTGGTCCCTGCTCACTGCTCCTGGTCACTGCTCACTGCTCCTGGTCACTGCTCACTGCTCCCGGTCCCTGCTCACAACTCCTGGTCCCTGCTCACTGCTCCTGGTCCCTGCTCACTGCTCGTGGTCCCTGCTCAATGCTGCTGGTCCCTGCTCACTGCTCCTCGTCCCCGCTCACTGCTCCTGGTCCCGGCTCACTGCTCCTGGTCCCCGCTCTCTGCTCCTGGTCCCTGCTCACTGCTCCTGGTCCCCGCTCACTGCTCCTGGTCCCCGCTCACTGCTCCTGGTCCCTGCTCACTGCTCCTCGTCCCCGCTCACTGCTCCTGGTCCCTGCTCACTGCTCCTGGTCCCTGCTCACTGCTCCTGCTCCCTGCTCACTGCTCCTGGTCCCAGCTCACTGCTCCTGGTCCCTGCTCACTGCTTCTGGTCCTTGCTCACGGTTCCTGGTCCCTGCTCACTGCTCCTGGTCCCTGCTCACTGCTCCTGGTCCCCGCTCACTGCTCCTGGTCCCGGCTCACTGCTCCTGGAACCCGCTCACTGCTCCTGGTCCCAGATCAATGCTCCTGGTCCCTGCTCACTGCTCCTGATCCCTGCTCAATGCTCCTCGTCCCTGCTCACTGCTACTGGTCCCTGCTCAATGATCCTGGTCCCTGCTCACTGCTCCTGGTCCCCGCTCTCTGCTCCTGGTCCCTGCTCACTGCTCCTGGTCCCTGCTCACTGCTCCTGGTCACTGCTCACTGCTCCTGGTCCCGGCTCACTGCTCCTGGTCCCGGCTCTCTGCTCCTGGTCCCGGCTCACTGCTCCTGGAACCCGCTAACTGCTCCTGGTTCCCGCTCTCTGCTCCTGGTCCCTGCTCACTGCTCCTGGTCCCTACTCATTGCTCCTGGTCCCCGCTCTCTGCTCCTGGTTCCCGCTCTCTGCTCCTGGTCCCTGCTCAATGCTCCTGGTCCCTGCTCACTGCTCCTTGTCCCTGCTCACTACTCCTGTTCCCTGCTCACTGCTCCTGCTCCCTGCTCACTGCTCCTGGTCCCAGCTCACTGCTCCTTGTCCCCGCTCACTGCTCCTGGTCCCTGCTCACTTCTCCTGATCATTGCTCATTGCTCCTAGTCCCTGCTCACTGCTCCTGGTCCCCGCTCACTGCTCCTGGTCTCCGCTCACTGCTCCTGGTCCCTGCTCACTGCTCCTGGTCCCTGCTCACTGCTCCTGGTCCCTGCTCACTGTACCTGGTCCCGGCTCACTGCTCCTGGTCCCTGCTCACTGCTCCTGGTCCCTGCTCACTGCTCCTAGTCCCTGCTCACTGCTCCTGGTCCCCGCTCACTGCTCCCGGTCCCCGCTCACTGCTCCTGGTCCCTGCTCACTGCTCCTGGTCCCTGCTCACTGCTCCTGGTCCCTGCTCACTGTACCTGGTCCCTGCTCACTGCTCCTGGTCCCTGCTCACTGCTCCTGGTCCCCGTTCACTGCTCCTGGTCCCTGCTCACTGCTCCTGGTCCTTGCTCACAACTCCTGGTCCCTGCTCACTGCTCCTGGTCCCTGCTCACTGCTCCTGGTCCCTGCTCACTGCTCCTCTTCACTGCTCACTGCTCCTGGTCCCTGCTCACTGCTCCTGGTCCCTGCTCACTGCTCCTGGTCCCTGCTCACTGCTCCCGGTCCCTGCTCACTGCTCCTGGTCCCTGCTCACTGCTCCTGGTCCCCGTTCACTGCTCCTGGACCCTGCTAATTGCTCCTGGTCCCTGCTCACTGCTCCTGGTCCTTGCTCACTGCTCCTGGTCCTTGCTCCTGGTCCCTGCTCACTGCTCCTGGTCCCTGCTCACTGCTCCTGGTCCCTGCTCACTGCTCCTGGTCCCTGCTCACTGCTCCTGGTCCCTGCTCAATGCTCCTGGACCCCGTTCACTGCTCCTGGACCCTGCTAATTGCTCCTGGTCCCAGCTCATTGCTCCTGGTCCCAGCTCACTGCTCCTGGTCTCTGCTCACTGCTCCTGGTCCCTGCTCACTGCTCCTGGACCCCGCTCACTGCTCCTGGTCCCTGCTCAATGCTCCTAGTCCCAGCTCATGCTCCTGGTCCCTACTCACTGCTCCCGGTCACTGCTCGCTGCTCCCGGTCCCTGCTCACTGCTCCCGGTCCCTGCTCACTGCTCCTGGTCCTTGCTCACTGCTCCTGGTCCCTGCTCACTGCTCCCGGTCCCTGCTCACTGCTCCTGGTCCCTGCTCACTGCTCCTGGAACCCGCTCACTGCTCCTGGTCCCAGCTCACTGCTCCTGGTCCCTGCTCACTGCTCCTGGTCCCTGCTCAATGCTCCTGGTCCCTGCTCACTGCTACTGGTCCCTGCTCAATGCTCCTGGTCCCTGCACACTGCTCCTGGTCCCCGCACTCTGCTCCTCGTCCCCGCTCACTGCTCCTGGTCCCTGCTCACTGCTCCTGCTCCCTGCTCACTGCTCCTGGTCCCAGCTCACTGCTCCTGGTCCCTGCTCACTGCTTCTGGTCCTTGCTCACGGTTCCTGGTCCCTGCTCACTGCTCCTGGTCCCTGCTCACTGCTCCTGGTCCCCGCTCACTGCTCCTGGTCCCGGCTCACTGCTCCTGGAACCCGCTCACTGCTCCTGGTCCCAGATCAATGCTCCTGGTCCCTGCTCACTGCTCCTGATCCCTGCTCAATGCTCCTCGTCCCTGCTCACTGCTACTGGTCC
The DNA here is from genome assembly GCA_030390025.1 of Squalus acanthias. Classification (NCBI taxonomy): domain Eukaryota; kingdom Metazoa; phylum Chordata; class Chondrichthyes; order Squaliformes; family Squalidae; genus Squalus; species Squalus acanthias. The sequence goes on from JASTWF010000275.1 coordinate 436,340, forward strand.
CTGCTCAATGATCCTGGTCCCTGCTCACTGCTCCTGGTCCCCGCTCTCTGCTCCTGGTCCCTGCTCACTGCTCCTGGTCCCTGCTCACTGCTCCTGGTCACTGCTCACTGCTCCTGGTCCCGGCTCACTGCTCCTGGTCCCGGCTCTCTGCTCCTGGTCCCGGCTCACTGCTCCTGGAACCCGCTAACTGCTCCTGGTTCCCGCTCTCTGCTCCTGGTCCCTGCTCACTGCTCCTGGTTCCTGCTCACTACTCCTGCTCCCTGCTCACTGCTCCTGGTCCCTGCTCATTGCTCCTGGTCCCCGCTCACTACTCCTGCTCCCTGCTCACTGCTCCTGGTCCCAGCTCACTGCTCCTGGTCCCTGCTCACTACTCCTGCTCCCTGCTCACTGCTCCTGTTCCCCGCTCACTGCTCCTGGTCCCTGCTCACTGCTCCTGCTCCCTGCTCACTGCTCCTGGTCCCAGCTCACTGCTCCTGTTCCCCGCTCACTGCTCCTGGTCCCCGCTCACTGCTCCTGGTCACTGCTCATTGCTCCTGGTCCCCGCTCACTGCTCCTGGTCCATATTCACTGCTCCTGTTCCCCGCTCAGTCTCCCGGTCCCCACTAACTGCTCCTGGTCCCCGCTCACTGCTCCTGTTCCCCGCTCACTGCTCCTGGACCCTGCTCACTGCTCCTGGTCCTTGCTCACGGTTCCTGGTCCATGCTCACTGCTCCTGGTCCCTGCTCATTGCTCCTGGTCCCCGCTCACTGCTCCTGGTCCCTGCTCACTGCTCCTGGTCCCAGCTCACTGCTCCTGTTCCCCGCTCACTGCTCCTGGTCCCTGCTCACTGCTCCTGGTCCTTGCTCACGGTTCCTGGTCCCTGCTCACTGCTCCTGGTCCCTGCTCACTGCTCCTGGTCCCCGCTCACTGCTCCTGGTCCCGGCTCACTGCTCCTGGAACCCGCTCACTGCTCCTGGTCCCAGCTCAATGCTCCTGGTCCCTGCTCACTGCTCCTGATCCCTTCTCAATGCTCCTGGTCCCTGCTCACTGCTCCTGGTCCCCGCTCACTGCTCCTGGTCCCTTCTCACTGCTCCTGGTCCCTGCTCACTACTCCTGGTCCCTGCTCACTGCTCCTGCTCCCTGCTCACTGCTCCTGGTCCCAGCTCACTGTACCTGGTCCCCGCACAATGCTCCCGGTCCCTGCTCACTGCTCCTGGTCCCTGCTCACTGCTCCTTGTCCCTGCTCACTACTCCTGTTCCCTGCTCACTGCTCCTGCTCCCTGCTCACTTCTCCTGGTCCCAGCTCACTGCTCCTGGTCCCAGCTCACTGCTCCTGGTCCCCGCTCACTGCTCCTGGTCCCTGCTCACTTCTCCTGATCATTGCTCATTGCTCCTAGTCCCTGCTCACTGCTCCTGGTCCCCGCTCACTGCTCCTGGTCTCCGCACACTGCTCCCGGTCCCCGCTCACTGCTCCTGGTCCCTGCTCACTGCTCCTGGTCCCTGCTCACTGCTCCTGGTCCCTGCTCACTGTACCTGGTCCCTGCTCACTGCTCCTGGTCCCTGCTCACTGCTCCTGGTCCCCGTTCACTGCTCCTGGTCCCTGCTCACTGCTCCTGGTCCTTGCTCACAACTCCTGGTCCCTGCTCACTGCTCCTGGTCCCTGCTCACTGCTCCTGGTCCCTGCTCACTGCTCCTCTTCACTGCTCACTGCTCCTGGTCCCTGCTCACTGCTCCTGGTCCCTGCTCACTGCTCCTGGTCCCTGCTCACAGCTCCCGGTCCCTGCTCACTGCTCCTGGTCCCTGCTCACTGCTCCTGGTCCCCGTTCACTGCTCCTGGACCCTGCTAATTGCTCCTGGTCCCTGCTCACTGCTCCTGGTCCTTGCTCACTGCTCCTGGTCCTTGCTCCTGGTCCCTGCTCACTGCTCCTGGTCCCTGCTCACTGCTCCTGGTCCCTGCTCACTGCTCCTGGTCCCTGCTCACTGCTCCTGGTCCCTGCTCAATGCTCCTGGACCCCGTTCACTGCTCCTGGACCCTGCTAATTGCTCCTGGTCCCAGCTCATTGCTCCTGGTCCCAGCTCACTGCTCCTGGTCTCTGCTCACTGCTCCTGGTCCCTGCTCACTGCTCCTGGACCACGCTCACTGCTCCTGGTCCCTGCTCAATGCTCCTAGTCCCAGCTCATGCTCCTGGTCCCTACTCACTGCTCCCGGTCACTGCTCGCTGCTCCCGGTCCCTGCTCACTGCTCCCGGTCCCTGCTCACTGCTCCTGGTCCTTGCTCACTGCTCCTGGTCCCTGCTCACTGCTCCCGGTCCCTGCTCACTGCTCCTGGTCCCTGCTCACTGCTCCTGGTCCCGGCTCACTGCTCCTGGAACCCGCTCACTGCTCCTGGTCCCAGCTCACTGCTCCTGGTCCCTGCTCACTGCTCCTGGTCCCTGCTCAATGCTCCTGGTCCCTGCTCACTGCTACTGGTCCCTGCTCAATGCTCCTGGTCCCTGCACACTGCTCCTGGTCCCCGCACTCTGCTCCTGGTCCCTGCTCAATGCTCCTGGTCCCTGCTCACTGCTCCTGGTCCCCGCTCTCTGCTCCTGGTCCCTGCTCACTGCTCCTGGTCCCCGCTCTCTGCTCCTGGTCCCTGCTCACTGCTCCTGGTCACTGCTCACTGCTCCTGGTCCCGGCTCACTGCTCCTGGTCCCGGCTCTCTGCTCCTGGTCCCGGCTCACTGCTCCTGGACCCCGCTCACTGCTCCTGGTCCCCGCTAACTGCTCCTGGTCCCCGCTCACTGCTCCTGGTCCCTACTCATTGCTCCTGGTCCCTGCTCACTGCTCCTCGTCCCCGCTCACTGCTCCTGGTCCCTGCTCACTGCTCCTGGTCCCTGCTCACTACTCCTGGTCCCTGCTCACTGCTCCTGCTCCCTGCTCACTGCTCCTGGTCCCTGCTCACTGCTCCTGGTCCCCGCTCACTGCTTCTGTTCCCCGCTCACTGCTCCTGGTCCCTGCTCACTGCTCCTGGTCCTTGCTCACGGTTCCTGGTCCCTGCTCACTGCTCCTGGTCCCTGCTCACTGCTCCTGGTCCCGGCTCACTGCTCCTGGAACCCGCTCACTGCTCCTGGTCCCTGCTCACTACTCCTGGTCCCTGCTCACTGCTCCTGCTCCCTGCTCACTGCTCCTGGTCCCAGCTCACTGTACCTGGTCCCCGCTCACTGTACCTGGTCCCTGCTCACTGCTCCTGGTCCCCGCTCACTACTCCTGTTCCCTGCTCACTGCTCCTGGAACCCGCTCACTTCTCCTGGTCCCAGCTCACTGCTCCTGGTCCCAGCTCACTGCTCCTGGTCCCTGCTCACTGCTCCTGTTCCCCGCTCACTGCTCCTGGTCCCTGCTCACTTCTCCTGGTCCCAGCTCACTGCTCCTGGTCCCAGCTCACTGCTCCTGGTCCCAGCTCACTGCTCCTGTTCCCCGCTCACTACTCCTGTTCCCTGCTCACTGCTCCTGCTCCCTGCTCACTTCTCCTGGTCCCAGCTCACTGCTCCTGTTCCCCGCTCACTGCTCCTGGTCCCTGCTCACTTCTCCTGCTCCCTGCTCACTGCTCCTCCTCCCTGCTCACTGCTCCTGGTCCCAGCTCACTGCTCCTGGTCCCGATCAATGCACCTGCTCCCTGCTCACTGCTCCTGATCACTGCTCATTGCTCCTAGTCCCTGCTCACTGCTCCTGGTCCCCGCTCACTGCTCCTGGTCTCCGCACACTGCTCCCGGTCCCCGCTCACTGCTCCTGGTCCCATCTCACTGCTCCTGCTCCCTGCTCACTGCTCCTGGTCCCTGCTCACTGCTCCTGGTCCCAGCTCACTGCTCCTGGTCCCGATCAATGCACCTGCTCCCTGCTCACTGCTCCTGATCACTGCTCATTGCTCCTAGTCCCTGCTCACTGCTCCTGGTCCCCGCTCACTGCTCCCGGTCCCCGCTCACTGCTCCTGGTCCCATCTCACTGCTCCCGGTCCCTGCTCACTGTTCCTGGTCCCTGCTCACTGCTCCTGGTCCCTGCTCACTGCTCCCGGTCCCTGCTCACTGCTCCTGGTCCCGGCTCTCTGCTCCTGGTCCCTGCTCACTGTTCCTGGTCTCTGCTCACTGCTCCTGGAACGCGGTCACTGCTCCCGGTCCCTGCTCACTGCTCCTGGTCCCTGCTCAATGCTCCTGGTCCCTGCTCACTGCTCCTGGTCCTGGCTCACAACTCCTGTTCCCTGCTCACTGCACCTGCTCACTGCTCCTGGTCCCTGCTCAATGCTCCTGGTCCCTGCTCACTGCTCCTGGTCCTGGCTCACAACTCCTGGTCCCCGTCCACTGCTCCTGTTCCCTGCTCACTGCTCCTGGTCCCAGCTCATTGCTCCTGGTCCCCGCTCACTGCTCCTGGTCCCCACTAACTGCTCCTGGTCCCTGTTCACTGCTCCTGGTCCCTGCTCACTGCTCCTGGTCCCTGCTCACTGCTCCTGGACCCAGCTCACTGCTCCTGGTCCCTGCTCAATGCTCCTGGTCCCAGCTCATGCTCCTGGTCCCTGCTCACTGCTCCTGGTCCCTGCTCAATGCTCCTGGTCCCAGCTCACTGCTCCCGGTCCCTGCTCACTGCTCCCGGTCCCTGCTCACTGCTCCTGGTCCCTGCTCACTGCTCCCGGTCCCTGCTCACTGCTCCCGGTCCCTGCTCACTACTCCCGGTCCCTGCTCACTGCTCCTGGTCCTTGCTCACGGTTCCTGGTCCCTGCTCACTGCTCCTGGTCCCTGCTCACTGCTCCTGGTCCCTGCTCAATGCTCCTGGTCCCGGCTCACTGCTCCTGGAACCCGCTCACTGCTCCTGGTCCCTGCTCACTGCTCCTTGTCACTGCTCACTGCTCCTGGTCCGTGCTCACTGCTCCTGGTCCCAGCTCACTGCTCCTGGTCCCTGCTCACTGCTCCTGGTCCCTGCACACTGCTCCTGGTCCCTGCACAATGCTCCTGGTCCCAGCTCACTGCTCCCGGTCCCTGCTCACTGCTCCTGGTCCCTGCACAATGCTCCTGGTCCCTGCTCACTGCTCCTCGTCCCTGCTCACTGATCCTGGTCCCTGCTCACTGCTCCTGGTCCCTGCACAATGCTCCTGGTCCCAGCTCACTGCTCCTGGTCCCTGCACAATGCTCCCGGTCCCTGCTCACTGCTCCTGGTCCCTGCTCACTGCTCCTGGTCACTGCTCACTGCTCCTGGTCCCGGCTCTCTGCTCCTGGTCCCGGCTCACTGCTCCTGGAACTCGCTCACTGCTCCTGGTCCCCGCTAACTGCTCCTGGTCCCTGCTCACTGCTCGTGGTCCCTGCTCAATGCTGCTGGTCCCTGCTCACTGCTCCTGGTCCCCGCTCTCTGCTCCTGGTCCCTGCTCACTGCTCCTGGTCCCTGCTCACTGCTCCTGGTCCCGGCTCACTGCTCCTGGAACCCGCTCACTGCTCCTGGTCCCCGCAAACTGCTCCTGGTCCCCGCTCACTGCTCCTGGTCCCTGCTCACTGCTCCTCGTCCCCGCTCACTGCTCCTGGTCCCTGCTCACTGCTCCTGGTCCCTGCTCACTGCTCCTGCTCCCTGCTCACTGCTCCTGCTCCCTGCTCACTGCTCCTCGTCCCCGCTCACTGCTCCTGGTCCCTGCTCACTGCTCCTGGTCCCTGCTCACTGCTCCTGTTCCCCGCTCACTGCTCCTGGTCCCTGCTCACTGCTCCTGGTCCTTGCTCACGGTTCCTGGTCCCTGCTCACTGCTCCTGGTCCCTGCTCACTGCTCCTGGTCCCCGCTCACTGCTCCTGGTCCCGGCTCACTGCTCCTGGTCCCCGCTCACTGCTCCTGGTCCCTGCTCACTGCTCCTGGTCCCAGATCAATGCTCCTGGTCCCTGCTCACTGCTCCTGGAACCCGCTCACTGCTCCTGGTCCCAGATCAATGCTCCTGGTCCCTGCTCACTGCTCCTGATCCCTGCTCAATGCTCCTCGTCCCTGCTCACTGCTCCTGGTCCCTGCTCAATGATCCTGGTCCCTGCTCACTGCTCCTGGTCCCCGCTCTCTGCTCCTGGTCCCTGCTCACTGCTCCTGGTCCCTGCTCACTGCTCCTGGTCACTGCTCACTGCTCCTGGTCCCGGCTCACTGCTCCTGGTCCCGGCTCTCTGCTCCTGGTCCCGGCTCACTGCTCCTGGAACCCGCTAACTGCTCCTGGTCCCCGCTCACTGCTCCTGGTCCCTACTCATTGCTCCTGGTCCCTGCTCACTGCTCCTGGTTCCCGCTCACTGCTCATGGTCCCCGCTCACTGCTCCTGCTCCCTGCTCACTGCTCCTGGTCCCTGCTCACTACTCCTGCTCCCTGCTCACTGCTCCTGGTCCCAGCTCACTGCTCCTGGTCCCAGCTCACTGCTCCTGTTCCCCGCTCACTGCTCCTGGTCCCTGCTCACTGCTCCTGTTCCCCGCTCACTGCTCCTGGTCCCTGCTCACTGCTCCTGTTCCCCGCTCACTGCTCCTGGTCCCAGCTCACTGCTCCTGGTCCCTGCTCACTGCTCCTGCTCCCTGCTCACTGCTCCTGGTCCCAGCTCACTGCTCCTGGTCCCCGATCACTGCACCTGGTCCCTGCTCACTGCTCCTGGTCCCTGCTAACTGCTCCTGGTCACTGCTCATTGCTCCTGGTCCCCGCTCACTGCTCCTGGTCCATATTCACTGCTCCTGTTCCCCGCTCAGTCTCCCGGTCCCCACTAACTGCTCCTGGAACCCGCTCACTGCTCCTGCTCCCTGCTCACTGCTCCTGGTCCCAGCTCACTGCTCCTGGTCCCCGCTCACTGATCCTGGTCCCTGCTCACTCCTCCTGTTCCCTGCTCACTGCTCCTGCTCCCTGCTCACTGCTCCTGGTCCCTGCTCACTGCTCCTGGTCCCCGCGCACTGCTCCTGGTCCCTGGTCCCTGCTCCTGTTCCCTGCTCACTGCACCTGATCCCTGCTCACTGCTCCTGGCCCCTGCTCACTGCTCCTGGTCCATATTCACTGCTCCTGGTCCATATTCACTGCTCCTGTTCCCCGCTCACTGCTCCCGGTCCCCACTAACTGCTCCTGGAACCCGCTAAGTGCTACTGGTTCCTGCTCACTGCTCCTGGTCCCCGCTAACTGCTCCTGGTCCCTACTCACTGCTCCTGTTCCCCGCTAACTGCTCCTGGTCACCGCTAACTGCTCCTGGACCCTGATCACTGCTCCTTGTCACTGCTCACTGCTCCTGGTACCTGCTCACTGCTCCTGGTCCCCGCTAACTGCTCCTGGAACCCGCTCACTGCTCCTGGTCCCCGCTAACTGCTCCTGGTCCCTGCTCACTGCTCCTGGTCCCTGCTCACTGCTCCTGGTCGCTGCTCACTGCTCCTGGTCCCGGCTCTCTGCTCCTGGTCCCTGCTCACTGCTCCTGGTCCCTGCTCACTGCTCCTGGTCCCTGCTCACTGCTCCTGGTCACTGCTCACTGCTCCTGGTCCCTGCTCACTGCTCCTGATCCCTGCTCACTGCTCCTGGTCCCTGCTCCTGGACCCTGCTCACTGCTCCTGGTCCCTGCTCACTGCTCCTGGTCAATGCTCACTGCTCCCGGTCCCTGCTCACTGCTCCTGGTCCCAGCTCATTGCTCCTGGTCCCCGCTCACTGCTCCTGGTCCCCGCTCACTGCTCCTGGTCCCTGCTAACTGCTCCTGGTCCCCGCTAACTGCTCCTGGTCCCTGCTCACTGCTCCTGGTCCCTGCTCACTGCTCCTGGTCTCTGCTCACTGCTCCCAGTCCCTGCTCACTGCTCCTGGTCCCTGCTCACTGCTCCTGGTCCCTGCTCACTGCTCCTTGTCACTGCTCAATGGTCCTGGTCCCAGCTCACTGCTCCTGGTCCCTGCTCACTGCTCCTGGTCTCTGCTCACTGCTCCCGGTCCCTGCTCACACTCCCAGTCGACATCCACTGATTCCAGCTGTAAGGTGCACAATTGGACAATCCAGGTTTGGAAGGGTCCAGCTCCCAGGTGATGCCTCCAACAGTTCAACATCATGACCATAAAATACACTGCACCCCGGCTCGCCATCAAGCTGACACATACAATATTGTGATCGTAAACTCCAACAGTGCAGACTGCATTATTATACTCGAGGGGAGAGTGTGACCGGGGAGAGTGTGACCAGCGAGTGTGTGACCGGGGAGAGTGTGACCGGAGAGAGTGTGACCAGGGAGAGTGTGACCGGGGAGAGTGTGACCGGGGAGAGTGTGACCGGGGAGAGTGTGATCGCGGAGAGTGTGACCGGGGAGAATTGGGCTGGGGAGAGTGTGACCGGGTAGAGTGTGACCGGGGAGATTGTGACCGGGGAGAGTGCGACCGGTGAGAGCGTGACCGGGAAGTGTGTGACCGGGGAGAGTGTGACTGGGGAGTGTGTGACCGGGGAGAGTGTGACCGGGGAGAGCGTGACCATGGAGAGCGTGACCGGGGACAGCGTGACCGGGGAGAGCGTGGCCGGGGAGAGCGTGACCGGGGAGAGCATGACCGGGGAGAGCGTGACCGGGTAGAGTGTGACCGGGGAGAGTGTGACCGGGGAGAGCGTGACCGGGGATAGCGTGATCGGGGAGTGCGTAAACGGGGAGAGCGTGACCGGGGAGTGTGTGACCGGGGAGTGTGTGACCGGAGAGTGTGTGACCGGGGAGAGTGTGACCGGGGAGTGTGTGACCGGGGAGAGTGTGACCGGGGAGAGTGTGACCGGGGAGAGTGTGACCGGGGAGAGTGTGATCGCGGAGAGTGTGACCGGGGAGAATTGGGCTGGGGAGAGTGTGACCGGGTAGAGTGTGACCGGGGAGATTGTGACCGGGGAGAGTGCGACCGGTGAGAGCGTGACCGGGAAGTGTGTGACCGGGGAGAGTGTGACTGGGGAGTGTGTGACCGGGGAGAGTGTGACCGGGGAGAGCGTGACCATGGAGAGCGTGACCGGGGACAGCGTGACCGGGGAGAGCGTGGCCGGGGAGAGCGTGACCGGGGAGAGCATGACCGGGGAGAGCGTGACCGGGTAGAGTGTGACCGGGGAGAGTGTGACCGGGGAGAGTGTGACCGGGGATAGCGTGATCGGGGAGTGCGTAAACGGGGAGAGCGTGACCGGGGAGTGTGTGACCGGGGAGTGTGTGACCGGAGAGTGTGTGACCGGGGAAAGTGTGACCGGGGAGTGTGTGACCGGGGAGAGTGGGACCAGGGAGAGTGTGACCGGGGAGAGTGTGACCGGGGAGAAGGTGACCGGGGAGAGTGTGAACGGGGAGAGCGTGACCGGGGAGAGTGTGACCGGGGAGAGTGTGTGACTGGGGAGAGTGTGACCGGGGAGAGTGTGTGACTGGGGAGAGTGTGACCGGGGAGAGTGTGACCGGGGAGAAGGTGACCGGGGAGAGTGTGAACGGGGAGAGTATGACCGGAGAGTGTGTGACCGGGGAAAGTGTGACCGAGGAGAGTGTGACCGGGGAGAAGGTGACCGGGAAGAGCGTGACCGGGGAGAGTGTGACCGGGGAGAGTGTGTGACTGGGGAGAGTGTGTGACTGGGGAGAGTGTGACCGGGGAGAGTGTGTGACTGGGGAGAGAGTGACCGGGGAGAGTGTGACCGGGGAGAGTGTGACCGGAGAGTGTGTGACCGGGGAAAGTGTGACCGAGGAGAGTGTGACCGGGGAGAAGGTGACCGGGAAGAGTGTGAACGGGGAGAGCGTGACCGGGGAGAGTGTGACCGGGGAGAGTGTGTGACTGGGGAGAGTGTGACCGGGGAGAGTGTGTGACTGGGGAGAGTGTGACCGGGGAGAGTGTGACCGGGGAGAAGGTGACCGGGGAGAGTGTGAACGGGGAGAGCGTGACCCGGGAGAGTGTGACCGGGGAGAGTATGACCGGAGACTGTGTGACCGGTGAAAGTGTGATCGCGGCCTGTGCCGTCTGCATTCTGCGGTCTGCAATGTGACAATTGCCGTGTGATGTCTGCAGTCTGACGTTTCGGTGTCAGTCGTGACTCAGTGGGTAGCACTCTCGCCCAATACTCCCTCGAATTATTTTTTTTCAGCGTGGCCCCTTTAACGGGCTCTGTGGATCATTCAAAATTCCGCGGATGCCAGGTTTTTCTATTTAAAAGCCGGTGAGCACAGCCGCACAACGTAAAGGGAACATTACTCTCGCCTCTGATTCAGGAGGTCGTGTATTCAAGTCCCACTCCAGTGACCTGAGCCCTTAATCCAGGCTGACACTCCCAGGAATGCTGCACTGTTGGAGGTGCTGTCATTCGGATGAGATATTAAACCGGCCCCGTCTTCCCCCTCAGGGGGATGTGAAAGATCCCATGGCAATATTCAAAGAAGAGCAGGGGAGTTCTCCCCGGTGTCCTGGACAATATTTATCCTTCAATCAACATCACTAAAACAGATTATCTGGTCATTATTTCATTGCACTTTGTGGGATCTTGCTGTGCACAATTTGACTGGTGCGTTTCCTACATTCCAACAGTGCCTACACTTCACAAGCACTTCATTGTCTGTAAAGCGCTTTGGGACGTCCTGAGGTGGTGAAAGGCGCTATGGAAATGCAAGTCTTCCTTCCTTTTCTCTGTGCCACGTTGTATTTTGAAGTTAAGCTCCCTGCCCGCTCAGAGCTGTGTCTCAGAGAGTGCTCAGTGCGGAATGGCCCAATCAGGAAGCTCCATTCTTATCACTCGCCTTCCTCCTTCCCTCAGGCACGGATGTTGTGAGATTGCCTGAGGGAAATGAGCTGACACTGTACTGAGAAACACGGGCCGGGGAAGTTCCCAGCTCATTCCATGCTGCTTAACCCAAGAACTCCCATTCACAGAACTACTTGTACTTCCCATTTCAGGCAACACGGGAATGGCGGGGCGATTACACGGGAGAACTTCCATTGCTGCTGAATGGGGGAAGTTCCAGGAAGCCTCCGTAGTGCTGACTCTGTGCACTTTCACACTATATAAACCCATGGTGAGCGTGAGGTGACAACTCACTCCTCACCCCGCACTCACTCTTCATCACTGAGCGCTTCCAACTTGGGGAAAGGACAAGATGAAGACAGCACTCTGTGTGGCTGCTGTTTTGGGAGCACTGCTTATCAGCTCTATCCAGGATGCTGCTGCTGCACCAGGTAAGAGATAGCTCCTTATTCCAATATTCTCCTAGAACCTGACAATTAACAAAACTGTTAGAAAACATGGTACAAACCCACTGCTGGTTTCCATCGATGGTTTGTGTTATTTATTAGCGCTCAGTGTATTTATTGATAATTTACTATCAGTGAGTATCCTACTGTGATATCCTCCAGGGTTTAACGGTGTCCATTCCTCCCTCTCTCGCCAGCTGGCACCATTACATTCGACTGCTGCGAGACATTTAAGACCACTCGTATTCCTCATAAAAGGCTTGCAAGCTACAAGACAACAACTGGCTGTTCCACTCCCGCTATCATGTAAGTGTTTAAACGTGTTGTTTCCGAGTGTGCTTAAATCAAAGGTTTGGAGCTGGTGTCTGTGAATCTCCGATAATCACACCTCATTTCTCTGTTTCAGTTTTACAAACAAGCGGAATATGAAAATTTGCATTAAAGCCAGCGAGGAATGGGTTAAAACCGCAGTGCAATATCTGGAAAGGAGACTGAGGAATGAAGAGACTGAGAGAAGAAGGGATTGAAAACACAGCACCTTTAAACCATTTAAAATACCTTGTGTTGAAGTGGCACTTTATTCTGCTGGGTCAGAGACATAATGTAGAAGATGTTTCAGGACTGGCTCCACAAACCGATTCTCTGATCACTTGTAATTTCCCAGTTTATGTGATAATTAATACTAAAGATACTGGATGGTAACTAACTTTCCCCGAGTCAACTACACCCACTAAAAGTGACTAAAACAAGCTTGTGTAACTGTGTAAATATGGGTACAAGCCAATAAGAAACACTCGGGGAACAGCGTGTCTGAGATAGGGCAATATTCCATCGGCTGATATCCCACCTCAAGAAAATTCAACTGGGGAAAGCTCAGTGCAGACAATCTGTACGAACATTTCACTGGTGTTTGTCCCTCACCCCCCCGACTGCACCGGGCCATGGAGCAGATAGACAGAGCTACAGCACTCACACTCGCAGGGAGTGCTGTGAGGGGCCAGGCACTGAGAGAGGGTGAGATACTGAGAGAGGGCCAGGCACTGAGAGAGGGTGAGATACTGAGAGAGGGCCAGACACTGAGAGAGGGCCAGGCACTGAGAGAGGGCCAGGCACTGGGATAGGGCCAGACACTGAGAGAGGGCTAGACACTGAGAGAGGGCCAGACACTGGGAGAGTGCCAGGCACTGAGAGAGGGCCAGGCACTGGGAGAGGGTGAGATACTGAGAGAGGGCCAGACACTGAGAGAGGGTGAGATACTGAGAGAGGGCTAGACACTGAGAGAGGGCCAGACACTGAGAGAGGGTGAGATACTGAGAGAGGGCTAGACACTGAGAGAGGGTGAGATACTGAGAGAGGGCTAGACACTGAGAGAGGGTGAGATACTGAGAGAGGGCTAGACACTGAGAGAGGGTGAGATACTGAGAGAGGGCTAGACACTGAGAGAGGGCCAGAAACTGAGAGAGGGTGAGATACTGAGAGAGGGCTAGACACTGAGAGAGGGTGAGATACTGAGAGAGGGCTAGACACTGAGAGAGGGTGAGATACTGAGAGAGGGCTAGACACTGAGAGAGGGCCAGACACTGGGAGAGGGTGAGATACTGAGAGAGGGCCAGGCACTGGGATAGGGCCAGACACTGAGAGAGGGCCAGACACTGGGAGAGGGTGAGATACTGAGAGAGGGCCAGGCACTGAGAGAGGGTGAGATACTGAGAGAGGGCCAGGCAATGAGAGAGGGCCAGACACTGGGAGAGGGTGAGATACTGAGAGAGGGCCAGGCACTGGGATAGGGCCAGACACTGAGAGAGGGCCAGACACTGGGAGAGTGCCAGATACTGGGATAGGGCCAGTCACTGAGAGAGGGCCAGGCACTGAGAGAGGGTGAGATACTGAGAGAGGGCTAGACACTGAGAGAGGGCTAGACACTGAGAGAGTGCCAGACACTGGGAGAGGGCCAGTCACTGAGAGAGGGCCAGGCACTGAGAGAGGGTGAGATACTGAGAGAGGGTGAGATACTGAGAGAGGGCTAGACACTGAGAGAGGGCTAGACACTGAGAGAGGGCTAGACACTGAGAGAGTGCCAGACACTGGGAGAGGGCCAGTCACTGAGAGAGGGCCAGACACTGAGAGAGGGTGAGATACTGAGAGAGGGCTAGACACTGAGAGAGGGCCAGACACTGGGAGAGGGCTAGACACTGAGAGAGGGCCAGACACTGAGAGAGGGTGAGATACTGAGAGAGGGTCAGACACTGAGAGGGGCCAGGCACTGAGAGAGGGTGAGATACTGAGAGAGGGCCAGGCACTGAGAGAGGGCCAGACACTGAGAGAGGGCCAGGCACTGAGAGAGGGTGAGATACTGAGAGAGGGCCAGACACTGAGAGAGGGCCAGACACTGAGAGAGGGCCAGACACTGGGATAGGGCCAGACACTGGGATAGGGCCAGACACTGAGAGAGGGCTAGGCACTGAGAGAGGGTGAGATACTGAGAGAGGGCTAGACACTGGGAGAGGGCCAGGCACTGAGAGAGGGTGAGATACTGAGAGAGGGCTAGACACTGAGAGAGGGCCAGACACTGGGAGAGGGCCAGAGACTGAGAGAGGGCCAGACACTGGGAGAGTGCCAGACACTGGGAGAGTGCCAGACACTGAGAGAGGGCCAGACACTGGGAGAGTGCCAGACACTGGGAGAGTGCCAGACACTGAGAGAGGGCCAGACACTGGGAGAGTGCCAGACACTGGGATAGGGCCAGACACTGAGAGAGGGCCAGGCACTGAGAGAGGGTGAGATACTGAGAGAGGGTGAGATACTGAGAGAGGGCTAGACACTGAGAGAGGGCCAGACACTGGGAGAGGGCCAGACACTGGGAGAGTGCCAGACACTGGGATAGGGCCAGACACTGAGAGAGGTGGCCAGCCACTGGGAGAGGGCCAGACACTGGGAGAGTGCCAGACACTGGGATAGGGCCAGACACTGGGATAGGGCCAGACACTGAGAGGGGGCCAGACACTGAGAGAGGGGCCGACACTGGAGGGGCCAGAAATGGGAGAGTGGCCAGACACTGGGGATAGGGCCCGACACTGAGAGAGGTGGCCAGACACTGGGAGAGGGCCAGACACTGGGAGAGTGCCAGACACTGGGGATAGGGCCAGACCACTGAGAGAGGATGGCCAGACACTGGGAGAGGGCCAGTCACAGGGAGAGAGCCAAACACTGAGAGGGGCCAGTCACTGAGAGAGGGCATAGACACTGAGAGGTTGGCCAGACACTGGGAGCAGGGCCAGTCACTGTGGATAGGGTCCAGACACTGGGAGAGGGCCAGACACACTGGGAGAGGGCCAGGACACTGAGAGAGGGTCAGACACTGAGAGAGGTGGCCAGACCACTGGGAGAGTCCAGACACTGGGAGAGGGCCAGACACCGAGAGGGGCCAGACATTGGGAGAGTCCAGACACTGGGAGAGTCCAGACACTGGGAGAGGCCAGACACCGAGAGGGGCCAGACATTGGGAGAGGGCCAGACACTGGGAGAGTGCCAGACACTGGGAGAGGGCCAGTCACTGAGAGAGGGCCAGACACTGAGAGAGGTGGCCAGACACTGGGAGAGGGCCAGACACTGAGAGAGGGTCAGACACTGAGAGAGGTGGCCAGACACTGGGAGAGGGCCAGACACTGAGAGAGGTGGCCAGACACTGGGAGAGAGCCAAACACTGAGAGGGGCCAGTCACTGAGAGAGGGCTAGACACTGAGAGGGGGCCAGACACTGGGAGAGTCCAGACACTGGGAGAGGGCCAGACACCGAGAGGGGCCAGACATTGGGAGAGGGCCAGACACTGAGAGAGGGCCAGACACTCAGAGGGGGCCAGACACTGGGAGAGGGACAGACAATGAGAGAGGGCCAGACCTGGGAGGGGTCCAGACACTGGGAGGGGTCCAGACACTGAGAGGCGGGGGGGCTGATACTGGGAAGGGTGTGTAGGGTCTGAGGGCACATCCTGAGGACAGGGTCTGATGGCACATCCTGAGGACAGGTTCTGAGGGCACATCCTGAGGACAGGGTCTGAGGGCACATCCTGAGGACAGGGTCTGAGGGCACATCCTGAGGACCAGGTCTGAGGGCACATCCTGAGGGCAGGGTCTGAGGGCACATCCTGAGGACAGGGTCTGAGGCGCATCCTGAGGACAGGGTCTGAGGCACATCCTGAGGACAGGGTGT
Organism: Squalus acanthias; assembly: GCA_030390025.1. Taxonomy (NCBI): domain Eukaryota; kingdom Metazoa; phylum Chordata; class Chondrichthyes; order Squaliformes; family Squalidae; genus Squalus; species Squalus acanthias. Next base: position 451,673 of record JASTWF010000275.1, read on the forward strand.
GAGGGCAGTTTCAGGAGATGAAAATGGATAATATTAAAATATAGTAAGAAGATCCTGAATAGAAAGTGTGGCCAGATTGAGTGTGAAGCGGCCCTTTGGGATCAGTGGGACAGATTGCCGTGACATCCAGTAATCCTGGGAATCTCTGGGCGTTGATTCCATTGATAATCTCTGTGCTTTGAATATTTACACCATCACTTTCCTCATTGTTTTGCTGGTTTCTCAGCTCCTGATGTTTCTGAATTGAAAGTGTGGCCGTGAAATAAAGGAGGTTTTTGGAGAATGTGCCTGTTGTTGTCCGTCTGTGACCAGCTTCCTTCTTCATTTGTTTTCAACAGACAAACACGTTCGAATTTCATCACACCATTCATCTCAGGGTTCATGCATTTGGCACTTTCTATTGCTATATTTACTGAGCGAGCTGATTGGCCGAGGCAGTGTGGATGGTGAGAAGGGAGTTATACTGCCTGACATACAATGACACAGATTGTACAGCACAGAAACAGGCCATTCAGCCCAACAGGTCCCAGCCGGTGTTTATGCTCCACACGAGCCTCCTCTCACCCCTCTTCATCGCACCCTCTCAGCATAACCCTCTATTCCTTCCTCCCTCATGTACTTAGCTAGCCTCCCCCTAAATGCATCCATGTTATTTACCTCAACTACTCCCTGTGGAAGCGAGTTCCACATTCTAACCACTCTCTGGGTACGGAAGTGTCTCCTGAATTCATTATTGGATTTATTAGTGACTATGTTATATTTACGGCCCATAGTTTGGACTCTGCACAAGTGGAAACATCTTCTCCACATCGACCCTATCAAACCCTTTCAGAATATGGAGACCAGAACTCTGCACAGTACTCCGAGTGTGGTCTAACCAAGGTTCGATACACGTCTAACATAACTTCTCAGCTTTTGAATTTGATTGTTCTTGTTCCTCTAGAAATGAACCCCAGTGCTTTGTTTATAGTTTTAATGGTTTGTGAAGCTGCATTGATACCTTTAATGATTTGTGTTTCTAACTCTAGATCCCTTTATAGAATCATAGAATGACACAGCAAACAAGGAGCCCATTGGGCCCATTAATCCCACGTCCCTGCTCCTTCCCCAGAGAGCTGCAAATGTTCCCCTTCAAGTATTTATCCAGTTCCCTTTGGAACATTATTATTATAACGTTGTGCCTCTGCCCCTGGTGCCAGGGTGGAGGACATCACTGAACGAGTGCAGAACATTTTGCTGGCAAAAGGGGAACTGCCAGAAGTTGTGTCCATGTGTGAACCAATGACATAGGCAGGAAAAGAGATGAGGTCCGACAGACAGAGTTTCAGGAGCTCAGGAGGAGGGTAGTCCAGGACCTCAATGGTGGTAATCTCTGGATTCGCCCAGTGCCACGTGCGAGTGAGTATAGGAACAGTAAGGCAAGGCAGGTTAATGCGTGGCTGGAGGAAGGGTGCATCAGAGAGGATGAAGCATCAGATGGAGAAACAAGGTTGATAGAGAACTGGGAGAGACAAAGTGCATTAGAATAAAGAGCAGTCCAGAAATAGGAGGGATCAGACAGAGCAGCAATGCTACGCAGACTAAGATGGGTTTGGAGAGCATGTAAGTAAATGCACGGAGCGTGGTAAATAAGGTTGGTGAGCTGCAGGCACAAGTCGCCACATGGGACTGTGATATAGTGGCAAGAACAGAGAGCTGACTCAAAGAATGGGAGGATTGGGAACTGAATATTCCTGTCTACTGTACGGTTCTTGGACTTCACACCAACTTCTGACTGCAAATAATCTTCATTGAGTTCGACCGAGTCTCAACACAATGTCTTAAGCAATAGTCACACCGAGAAATGAACGATATTACCCGCTTTCACAGAGAGCAGAGAATGTAACCTTCGTCGACTCTTTCATTCTTGTGTCTCTCTACGAAATGTAACGGAAAGTTTAAGATCTTTATCGGGTTCTAAGAAGAGCAGAGGAGTTCTCCCCGGTCCTGGTCAATATACCTATATCTAAGAAGGCGGATAGAACATGTCCAGGGAATTATAGACCAGTCAGCTTAACATCGGTGGTAGGAAAAATAATGGAATCCCAACTAAATGAGAGAATAGAAGAACATCTAGCAACGAAAAGTAAAATAATGAATAGTCAGCATGGATTTCAAAAGTGAAATCTTGCTTGAACAGCCTTATTGAAATTTTTGAAGAGGTAATAGAGAGAGTAGACAATGGTAATACAGTAGATGTAATTTATCTAGATTTTCAAAAGGCCTTCAATAAGGTACTCCATAATAGAATAATGAATAAGGTCAGAGAATGCGGAGTCAGGGGACAAGTAGCAGAATGGATTGCTAGCTGGCTTCAAGACAGAAAGCAGAGAGTGGGAGTAAAGGGTAGCTATTCACAGTCGCCGAATTTACATTAACGATTTAGACTTAGGAATCAAAAACACAATTTCTAAATTTGCGGATGATACTGAGTCACTACTGAGGGGGACTGCAACAAATTACAGGACATTAATAAACTCGCAGAATGGGCAAATAATTGGCAAATGAAGTTCAACACAGACAAATGTTAGGTATTACATTTTGGTAGGAAGAATAGGGAGGTCACTTATCACTTGGAGGGTGCGAGTCTAGGTGGGGTAGAGGAACAAAGAGATGTTGGAGCACAAATACACAAATCGCTAAAAGTTGCGCCACAGGTTAGCATGGCCAATAAAATTGCAAACCAAGCACTAGGGTTTATTTCTAGAGGGATAGAATTGAAAAGTTGGGAAGTTATGCTAAACCTGTATCGAACCTTGGTAAGAGCACACATGGATTACTGCGTGCAGTTCTGGTCGCCATATTATAAAAAGCATACAGAGGCACTGGAGAGGGTGCAGAAAAGATTTACAAGGATGATACCATAAATGTGAGGGTATACGTATCAGGAACGGTAACATAGTGCTGATGTCACTGGGCTAGTAATCCAGAAACCAGATCTAACGATCCAGAGATGTGAGTTCAAATCCCACCTGGGAATTTTAAATTAATTTAATTAAATAAATCTGGAATAAAAAGCTAGTATCAGTAATGGTAACTATCAGATTCTTGCAAAAACCCAGCTGGTACACTAATGTCCTTTAGGGAAGGAAACCTGCCGTCCTTACCCGGTCAGACAGACAGCAATGTGGTTGACTCTTAACTGCCCTCTAGTGGCCGAGCAGGCCAATCAGTTGGAACAAACGACTATGAAACACAGTGAGACCAGCCGGCATCGACCTTGGCACCGGCAACGGCACACCCAGCACAGTCGACCCTGCAAAGTCTTCCTCTCCAACATCTGGGGAATTGTGCCAAAATTGGGAGAGCTGTCCCACAGACTAGTCAAGCAACAGCCTGACACAGTCATACTCACAGAATCATACCTTTCAGCCAATGTCCCAAACTCCTCCATCACCATCCCTGGGTATGTCCTGTCCCACCGGCAGGACAGACCCACCAGAGGTGGCGGCACAGTGGTATACAGTCGGGAAGGAGTGGGAGTCCTCAACATTGACTATGGAGTCTGATGGCTTCAGGTCAAGCATGGGCAAGGAAACCACCTACCGCCCTCCCTCAGTTGATGAATCAGTACTCCTCCATGTTGAAATTCAAGTGGAAAAAGCACCGAGAGTACTCTGGGTGCCCATCACCAAGCACTGGCTTGGTAGCACCACTACTGATCGAGTTGGCTGAGTCCTGAAGGATATAGCTGCCAGTCTGGGCCTGTGACAGGTGGTGAGAGAACCAACACAAGGGAAAAACCTACTTGACCTCGTCCTCACCAATCTAGCTATCGCTGACTGCATCTGTCCATGGTAGTATTAGCAGTGACTAGCTACAACACTGGCATCTATCCGACAATGTGGAAAACTGCCCAGGTATGTCCTGTCCACAAAAAGCAGGACAAATCCAACCCGGCCAATTACCGCCCCATCAGTCAACTCTCAATCACCAGCAAAGTGATGGAAGGTGTCGTCGACAGTGCTATCAAGCAGCACCTGCTCTCTGATGCCCAGTTTGGGTTCCGCCAAGACCACTCGGCTCCCGACCTCATTACAGCCTTGGTCCAAACAAGGTCAAAAGAGCTGAATTCCAGAGGTGAGGTGAGAGTGACTGCCCTTGACATCAAGGCAGCATTTGACCGAGTGTGGCATCAAAGAGCCCTAGTAAAACTGAAGTCAATGGGAATCGGGGGGAAACTCTCCACTCGCTGGAGTTATACCTAGCACAAAGGAAGATGGTTGTGGTGGTTGAAGGACAATCATCACAGCCCCAGGACATCGCTAAATGAGTTCCTCAGGACAGTGTCCTAGGCCCAAGCATCTTCATAGAAAAATGGAGCAGGAGTAGGCCATTCGGCCCTTCGAGCCTGCTCTGCCATTCAATATGATCATGGCTGATCCTCTATCTCAATACCATATTTCCGCTCTCTCCCCATACCCCTTGATGCCTTTTGTGTCTAGAAATCTATCTATCTCATTCTTAAATATATTCAGTGACTTGGCCTCCACAGCCTTCTATGGTAGAGAATTCCACAGGTTCACCACCCTCTGACAGAAGAAATTTCTCCTCATCTCAATCCTAAATGTCCTACCCCGTATCCTGAGACTGTGACCCCTCGTTCTAGACCCCCAGCCAGGAGAAACATCCTCCCTGCATCCAGTCTGTCTAGCCCTGTCAGAATTTTATACATTTCAATGAGATCCCCTCTCATTCTTCTAAACTCTAGTGAATACAGGCCTAGTCGACTCAATCTCTCCTCATACGACAGTCCTGCCATCCCAGGAATCAGCCTGGTGAACATTCGCTGCACTCCTTCTATGGCAAGAAAATCCTTTCTTCAGTAAGGAGACCAAAACTGCACACAGTACTCCAGATATGGTCTCACCAAGGCCCAATATAACTGTAGTAAGACATCCTTGCTCCTGTACTCAAATCCTCTTGCAATGAAGGCCAACATACCATTTACCTTCCTAACTGCTTCCTGCAGCTGCATGTTTGTTTTCAGTGACTGGTGTACAAGGACACCCAGGTCCCTTTTTACATCAGCATTTCCCAATCTATCACCATTTAAATAATACTCTGCCTTTCTGTTTTTCCTACCGAAGTGGATAACTTCACATTTATCCACGTTATACTGCATCTGCCATGTATTTGCCCACTCACTCAACTTGTCTAAATCGCCTTGAAGCCTCTGCATCCTCCTCACAACTCACAATCCCACCTAGTTTCGTGTCGTCAGCAAACTTGGAAATATTACATTTGGTTCCTTCATCCAAATCATTGCTATATATTGAGAATAGCTGATCCCTGCGATACCCCACTAGTCACCGTCTGCCACCTCGAAAAAGACCCATTTATTCCTACTCACTGTTTCCTGTCTGTTAACCAATTTTCAGTCCATGCCAGTATATTATCCCCAATCCCATGTGCTTTACTTTTGCACACTAACCTCTTATGTGGGACTTTATCAAAGGCCTTCTGAAAATCCAAATACACCACATCCACTGGTTCTTCCTTATCTATTCTACCAGTTACATCCTCAAAAAACTCCAGTAGGTTTGTCAAACACGATTTCCCTTTCAAAATCCACGTTGACTTTGTCCAATCCCGTTGATATTTTCTAAATGTCCTGTTATCACATCCTTTATAATGGACTCTAGCATTTTCCCTACTACTGATGTTAGGCTAACTGGTCGATAGTTCCCGGTTTTCTCTCTCCCTCCTTTTTGAAATAGTAGGGTTACATTTGCCACCCTCCAATCTGCCGGAACTGTTCCATAATGTATAGAATTTTGGAAGACGACAACCAATGCATCCACTATTTCCATGGCTACCTCTTTTAGTACTCTGGGATGCAGATTATCAGGCCCTAGGGAATTTACCAGCTTTCAGACCCTTTAAGTTCTCCAGCACTATTTTTTTACTAATACTAATTTCCTTTAATTTCTCCTGCTCACTCGACCCTTGGTTCCCTAGCATTTCTGGGAAGTTATTTGTGTCCTCTTCTGTGAAGACAGAACCAAAGTATTTGTTTAATTGCTCCGCCATTTCCTTGTTCCCCATTATAAATTCTCCCATTTCTGACTGTAAGGGACCTACATTTGTCTTCACTAATCTTTTTCTTTTTACATACTTGTGGAAGCTTTTACAGTCCGCTTTTATGTTCCTTGCAAGTTTACTCTCATACTCTATTTTTCCCCTCTTAATCAATCTCTTGGTCCTTTTTTGCTGAACTCTAAACTGTTCCCAATCCTCAGGCTTGCTACTTTTTCTGGCAACTTTATATGACTCCTCTTTGGATCTAATACTATCCTTAATTTCTTTTGTTATCCATGAGTGGGCCACTTTTCCTTTTGTGTTTTTGCGCCAGAAAGGAATGTATAACTGTTGCAATTCATGCATTCGTTCCTTAAATGTTAGCCATTGCCTATCCACCATCATGCCTTTTAATGAAGCTCCCCAATCTATCATAGCCAACTCACTCCTCATACCTTCGTAGTTTTCTTTGTTTAGATTTAGGACCCTAGTTTCAGATTGGACTACTTCACTTTCCATCTTAATGAAGAATTCTCTCATGTTATGGTTACTCTTCCCTAAAGGAACCCACACAACAAGATTATTAATTAACCCCTTCTCATTGCACAATACCCAATCAAGGATAGCCTGTTCCCTAGTTGGCTCCTGAATGTACTGGTCTAAAAAAAATCTCTTACACTCCAGGAACACATCCTCCACAGTATTATTGCTAATTTGGTTTGGCCAGTCTATATGTAGATTAATGTCTCCCATGATTACTGTAGTATCCTTGCTACATGTATCTCTAATTTCCTGTTTGATGCCGTCCCCTACATTACCACTACTGTTTGGAGGCCTATAGACAACTCCCACCAATGTTTTCTGCCCCTTGGTGCTTCTTAGCTCCACCCAGACTGATTATACATCTTGATTTTCTGAGCCAATATCCAGACCCTGCTCTCGCACACACAGAGAGTAAGAACCTCGTAACAGTTGGACAAGAGCAAGGGCTGAGGCTCCTCCACCACTGTCCCCTGGTTCCCCATACCTGCCTCGCATGTAGTCACACGCCCCTTCCCTGACCACGGACCAAATTTGAATTAGTTAATCTAAGGGGTGTGACCGCCTCCTGGAACACAGAGTCCAGGTAACTCTCCCCCTCCCTGATGTGTCGCAGTGTTTGAAGCTCGGACTCCAGCTCATCAACACGGAGCCGAAGTTCCTCGAGCAACCAACACTTACTGCAAATGTGGTCGCCGTGGACCTCAATGGTGTCCACCAGCTCCCACATGTTGCAGCAGTAACACGTCGCCTGCCCTGCCATCTGTAATGTATTTAATTAATTATGTGTTTAAAGTTTGAACATTTAGTCTTTAATCCCGGCTCTTAAATTAAACCAATGCCCAAGAAAACATAAAACTTCTGACCAACCAATCACATCCCTGCTTTCCTGTGACGTCACTCCTTGTTTTTTTGTTGTTCTTTAAATCGTTGCTCCCTCACAGCTCGGTCTGGGCCTCGAGCCTCGGGCTTTATTTCCTCGCTCCTCCTTCGCCTGCTCCCTCACAGCTCGGTCCACTCCCACTGCTCCCAATAGCTCAGTCTGGGCCTCGAGCCTCGGGCATTATTTCCTCACTCCTCCTTCGCCTGCTCCCTCACAGGTCGGTCCACTCCCACTGCTCCCAATAGCTCAGTCTGGGACTCGAGCCTCGGGCTTTATTTCCTCGCTCCTCCTTCGCCTGCTCCCTCACAGCTCGGTCCACTCCCACTGCTCCCAATAGCTCAGTCTGGGCCTCGAGCCTCGGGCTTTATTTCCTCGCTCCTCCTTCGCCTGCTCCCTCACAGCTCAGGTCCACTCCCACTGCTCCCAATAGCTCAGTCTGGGCCTCGAGCCTCGGGCTTTATTTTCCTTCTCCTCCTTCGCCTGCTCCCTCACAGCTCGGTCCACTCCCACTTCCAATAGCTCAGTCTGGGCCTCGAGCCTCGGGCTTTATTTCCTCGCTCCTCCTTCGCCTGCTCCCTCACGGTTGGTCCACTCCCGTTGCTTCATCAATGACCTTCCCTCCAACATAAGATCAGAAATGGGGATGTTCGGTGATGACTGCACAGTGTTCAGTGCCATTCACAACTCCTCAGAAAATGAAGCAGTCCATGCCCGCATGCAACAAGAGCTGGATGACATTCAGGCTTGGGCTGATAAGTGGCAGGTAACATTCATAGAAACATAGAAGATAGGAGCAGGAGTAGGCCATTCAGCCCCTCGAGCCTGCTCCGCCATTCAATGAGATCATGGCTGATCATCCAAATTCAGTACCCTGTCCCTGCCTTCTCTCTATATCCCTTGATCCCTTTAGTTTTAAGAAATATATCTAACTCCTTCTTGAATATATTTAATGAATTGGCCTCTACTGCCTTCTGTGGTAGAGAATTCCACAGGTTCACCACTCTCTGGGTGAAGAAATTCCTCCTCATCTCAGTCCTAAATGGCTTACCCCTTATCCTTAGACTGTGACCCCTGGTTCTGCACTCCCCGGCCATCCTTCCCGCATCTAGTCTGTCTAGTCCTGTTAGAATTTTCTAAGTTTCAATGAGATCCCCTCTCATTCTTCTAAACTCCAGTGAGTATAAGCCCAATCGACCCAAGCTCTCCTCATACGCCATTCCTGCCATCCCGGGTATCAGCCTGGTGAATCTTCGCTGCACTCCCTCCATGGCAAGAACATCTTTCCTCAGATAAGGCGACCAAAACTGCACACAATACTCAAGATGTGGTCTCACCAAGGCCCTGTACAACTGCAGCAAGACATCCTTGTTCCTGTACTCGAACCCTTTCGCTACGAAGGCCAACATACCATTTGCCTTCTTAACCGTCTGCTGCACCTGCATGCTTACCTTCAGCAATTGGTGCACAAGGACACCCAGGTCTCGTTGCACTTCCACTTCTCCCAATCTATTGCCATTCAGATAATAATCTGCCTTCCTGTTTTTGACACCAAAGTGGATAACTTCGCATTTATCCACATTATATTGCATCTGCCATGCCTCTGCCCAATCCCCCAACCTGTCCAAATCATACTGGAGTTTCTCGGCATCCTCCTCACGGCACACACTCCCACCCAGCTTTGTGTCGTCTGCAAACTTGGAGATATTACATCCAATTCCATCATCCAGATCATTAATATATATTGTGAATAGCTGGGGTCCTAGCACCGATCCCTGCGGTACCCCACTAGTCACCGCCTGCCACTCGGAAAAAGACCCATTTATTCCAACTCTTTGCTTTCTGTCTGCCAACCAGTTCTCTATCCAAGTCAATACCTTGCCCCCAATCCCATGTGCCTTAACTTTACACGCTAATCTCTTATGCGGGACCTTATCGAAAGCCTTCTGAAAGTCCAAATACACCACCTCCTCTGGTTCTCCCTTATCCATTTTACCAGTTACATCCTCAAAAAATTCCAGTAGATTAGTCAAGCACGATTTGCCTTTTGTAAATCCATGTTGACTTTGTCCGATCCTGTCACTGTTTGCCAAGTGCTCTGCTATTACATCTTTTATAATGGACTCTAGCATTTTCCCCACTACCGATGTCAGGCTTACTGGTCTATAATTCCCCGTTTTCTCTCTACCACTCTTTTTGAATAGTGGGGTAACATTAGCTACCCTCCAATCCATGGGTACTGTTCCAGAGTCTATAGAATTTTGGAAGATGACCAGCAATGCATCTACTATTTCTAGGGCCACTTCCTTAAGTACCCTAGGATGTAGATTATCAGGCCCTGGGGATTTATCGGCCTTCAATCCCGTCAATTTCCCTAACACTATTTCCCTACAAATACTGATTTCTTTCATTTCCTCCTTCTCATTAGACCCTATGTTCCCCGACATCTCTGGGAGGTTATTTGTGTCCTCCTTTGTGAAGACAGAACCAAAGTATGTATTTAATTGGTGTGCCATTTCTTTGTTCCCCATTATAAATTCCCCTGATTCTGACTGCAAGAGACCTACGCTTGACTTCACCAATCTTTTTCTCTTCACATATCTATAAAAGCTTTTACAGTCAGTTTTTATGTTTCTCGCAAGCTTACTCTCATACTCTATTTTCCCCCTCTTAATTAATCCCTTTGTCCTTCTTTGCTGAATCCTATACTGCTCCCAATCCTCAGGTTTTCTGCTTTTTCTGGACAATTTATATGTCCTTTCCTTGGATGTTATGCTATCCCTAATTTCCTTTTTTAGCCACGGTTGAGTCACCTTTTTTGTTTTATTTTTATGCCAAACTGGGATGAACAAATTCTGTAGTTCATTCATGCGATTTTTGAATGCTTGCCATTGCCTCTCCACTGTCAACCCTTTGAGTGACATTCCCCAATCACTCCTACCCAACTCGCGCCTCATACCATTGTAGTTTCTGTTATTTAAATTCAGGACCCTAGTCTCTGAGTCAACTACTTCACTCTCCATCTTAATGAAGAATTCGATCATGTTAAGATCGCTCCGACCCAAGGGGCCTCGCACAACAAGATTGCTAATTAATCCTTTCTCATTACATAATACCCAGTCTAAGATGGCCTGATCTCTAGTTGGTTCCTCGACATATTGGTCCAGGAAACCATCCCGTATACACTCCAGGAATTCCTCCTCCACAGTATTGTTACTAATTTGGTTAGCCCAATCTATATGTAGATTAAAGTCGCCCATGATAACTGCTGTGCTCTTATTGCACGCTTCTCTAATTTCCCTTTTAATGCCATCCCCAACCTCCGTATTACTGTTTGGGGGTCTATACACCACTCCCACTAGCATTTTCAGCCCCTTGGTATTTCTCAGTTCTACCCATACAGATTCCACATCATCAGAGCTAATATCCTTCCTTACAATTGTGTTAATCCCCTCTTTAACCAGCAATGCTACCCCACCTCCTTTTCCTTTTTGCCTATCTTTCCTGAATATTGAATACCCCTGTATGTTGAGTTCCCAGCCTTGGTCACCCTGGAGCCATGTTTCCGTAATCCCAATCATATCATATTCATTTACCTCTATTTGCGCAGCTAATTCATCCACCTTATTACGAATGCTCCTCGCATTAAGACACAAAGCCTTCAGGCTTGTTTTTTTAATGCTCTTAGACCTTTTAGAATTTTTTTTAACTGTGGCCACGTTTGATTTAAACCCTTGATTTCTCTGACTGACACCCTTGTTTTTTTCCTTCCTGACTTTTGCTTCTATTCTTGTTTCCCTTTCCTCTGTCTCCCTGCTCAGGTTCCCAACCCCCTGCCATTTTAGTTTAAACCCTCCTCCAGAGCACTTGCAAACACTCCCCCAAGGACATCGGTCCCGGTCCTGCCCAGGTGCAAACCATCCGATTTGTACTGGTCCCACCTCCCCCAGAACCGGTTCCAATGTCCCAGGAATTTGAATCCCTCCCCCTTGCACCATTCCTCTAGCCACGTATTCATCTGAAATATCCTTCTATTTCTACTCTGACTAGCACGTGGCACTGGTAGCAATCCTGAGATTACTACCTTTGAGGTCCTATTTTTTTATTTATCTCCTAACTCCCTATATTCAGCTTTTAGGACCTCATCCCATTTTTTACCTATATCGTTGGTACCTATATGCACCACGACAACTGGCTGTTCACCCTCCCCTTCCAAAATGTTTTGCAGCCGCTCTGAGACATCCTTGACCCTTGTACCAGGGAGGCAACACACCATCCTGGAGTCTCGTTTGCGGCCACAGAAACACCTATCTATTCCCCTTACAATAGAATCCCCTATCACTATCGCTCTACCCCTCTTTTTCCTCCCACACAAGTGCCAGGCAATGACTATCTCCAACAAGCGAGAGTCTAACCATCGCCCCTTGACATTCAACGGCATTACCATCGCCGAATCCCCCACCATCAACATCCTGGGGGTCACTATTGACCAGAAACTTAACTGGACCAGCCACATAAATACTGTGGCAACAAGAGCAGGTCAGAGGCTGGGTATTCTGCAGCGAGTGTCTCACCTCCTGACTCCCCAAAGACTTTCCACCATCTACAAGGCACAAGTAAGGAGTGTGATGGAATACTCTCCACTTGTCTGGATGAGTGCAGCTCCAACAACACTCAAGAAGCTCGACAACATCCAAGACAAAGCAGACCGCTTGATTGGCACCCCATCCACCACCTTAAACATTCACTCCCTCGACCACCGGCGTACCGTGGCTGCAGTGTGTACCTTCTACAAGATGCACTGCAGCAACTCGCCAAGACTTCTTCGGCAGCACCTATTTATGGCGGGCCCCCTGAAACCCACTCCCAATCTCTGCTCCCACTCCCTGCTCCCACTCCCTTCTCCAACTCCCTGTTCCCACTCCCCGCTCACACTCCCTGTTCCCACTCCCTGCTCCCACTCCCTGTTCCCACTCCCTGCTCCCACTCCCTGTTCCCACTCCCCGCTCCCACTCCCTGTTCCCACTCCCTCCTCCCACTCCCCGCTCCCACTCCCTGCTCCCACTCCCTTCTCCCACTCCCTGTTCCCACTCCCCGCTCACACTCCCTGTTCCCACTCCCTGCTCCCACTCCCTGTTCCCACTCCCTGCTCCCACTCCCTGTTACCACTCCCCGCTCCCACTCCCTGCTCCCACTTCCTGCTCCCACTCTCTGCAGCCTGCTCGCACTCCCCACTCCCAGTCCCTGCTCCTAATTCCTGCTCGCCTTTCCCTGCTCCCACTCCCTGATCCCACTCCCCGCTCCCAGTCCCTGTTCCCACTCCCTGCTCCTGCTCCCAATATCTGCTCCCAATTCCTGCTCCCACTCCCTGAGCCCTCTCCCCTGTACCCCGTGCCATGTGCCCTCTCCCCGTGCCCTCTCCCCTGTGCCCTCTCCCCTGTGCCCTGTGCCCTCTCCCCTGTGCCCTGTGCCCTCTCCCCCTGTCCTTTCCCCGTGCCCTCTCCCCTGTGCCCTCTCCCCGTGCCCTCTCCCTGAGCCCTCTCCCCTCTCCCCGTGTCCTCTCCCCGTGCCCTCTCCCCTGTGCCCTCTCCCCGTTCACTCTCCCTGTGCCCTCTCCCCTCTCCCCTGTGCCCTCTCCCCTCTCCCCTCTGTGCCCTGTCCCCTCTCCCCTGTGCCCTGTGCACTCTCCCCTCTGCCCTCTGCCCTCTCCCCTCTGTCCTCTGCCCTCTCAGCTCTGCCCTTGCCCCTCTCTCTCTCGGGCTCCCAGTAGATCAATACCCTGTTCCTGCTCCTGGCCCAGACTCGCTGATGATTCGGGAACTCTGCCATTTCCACAATTTCACATTTCCTGGAATGTTACAGATTGTTTTTGCTCAGAGACTGAAGAATATTTTTCGGAGCCGCAGTTCCCGAGGACAGTGTGTGGAATTCTGCGACTTGCTGTTTTCACTGTTACACCACATGTTGCCTGGTGCCTCTGCTCCACTGTTTCATAAATTAAAGTCAGAGCCCCGGGAGCAGACAGCAGCTTCAGACTGGAACCAGCTCGAAGCACAGCCTGTCGGAGTCCGGGATTGGCTCCAGGATTGGCTCCTAACCCAACAGCCCAGGTTCCACCTTCCGTCCTTACAGCTTCACCTGACCTCAGCCAGCTCCCAGTCCCCGCTCCCACTCCCTGCTCCCACTCCAGCTCCAACTCACTGCTCCCACTCCCTGCTCCCAGTCCCCGCTCCACTCCCTGCTCCCACTCCCGCTCCCACTCTCCCTGCTCCCACTTTCCGCTCCCACTCCCTGCTCCCTGCTCGCACTCCCCACTCCCAGACCCTGCTCCCAATTCCTGCTCCCCTTTCCCTGCTCCCACTCCCTGCTCCCACTCCCCGCTCCCAGTCCCTGTTCCCACTCCCTGCTCCTGCGCCCAATCTCTGCTCCCAATTCCTGCTTCCACTCCATGCTCCCTGCTCCCAGTCCCCGCTCCCACTCCCTGCTCCCACTTCCCGCTCCCACTCCCTGCTCCCTGCTCGCACTCCCCACTCCCAGACCCTGCTCCCAATTCCTGCTCCCCTTTCCCTGCTCCCACTCCCTGCTCCCACTCCCCGCTCCCAGTCCCTGTTCCCACTCCCTGCTCCTGCGCCCAATCTCTGCTCCCAATTCCTGCTTCCACTCCATGCTCCCTGCTCCCAGTCCCCGCTCCCACTCCCTGCTCCCACTCCCTGCTCCTGCTCCCAATCGCTGCTCCCAATTCCTGCTCCCCTTTCCCTGCTCCCACACTTCCTCCCAGTTCCCACTCCCATCTACCGGATGGGAAGAAAGACTTACATTCACATTATGCCTTTCACGACATCAGGATGTCCCAATGAGCTTTCCAGGAGTCACTGATGTAACGTAGGAAACGCGACAGCCAATTTGTGCACAGCAAGCTCCCACCAACAGCAATGTGATCATCACAAGCTAATCTGTTATTAATGATGTTGGTTGAGGGATAAATATTGGCCAGGAAATCGGAAAGAACACCCCTGCTCTTCTTCGAAATAATGCCGCGGAATCTTTTATTCTCACCTGAGAGAGCAGACGGACACTCGGTTTCACGTCTCATCTGAAAGACGGCACCTCCGACAGTGCAGCACTCCCTCAGTACAGCACTGGGAGCGTCAGCCTGGATTACGCGCTCAACTTCAACCCACAAACTATTGACTCAGAGGTGAAAGTGCTACATCATCAGCATCTCTCCCTGTCCTCAAACAACTTATCTCCATTTCAAACTCACCATCACAACGTCATCCCTTAATAAGTCCACCATAACCCACCTGTCCTCTCCACCAACAGATCCATTGCTAACTTGTCCTTTCTGTCTATGTTACACAACCACATCACCACACAGCACCACAGTGCCATGTTCATCGATCCCTGTTCAAATCCCATCACACCCACCGACTGAGACCACTCTGGCCAAATTCGCCAGTGCTATCCCACCTGACCATGGAGATCGATCCCACCTGATCCTGGAGAACTATCCCAACTCAGCATGGAGAGCTATCCCACCTGACCATGGAGATCGATCCCACCTGATCCTGGAGAACTATCCCAACTCAGCATGGAGAGCTATCCCACCTGATCGTGGAGAGCTATTCCACCTGATCCTGGAGAACTATCCCACCTCAGCATGGAGAGCTATCCCACCTGATCCTCGAGCGCTATCCCACCTAATCCTCGAGCGCTATCCCACCTGACCATGGATAGTGATCCCACCTGACCATAGAGAGCAAACCGAACTGATCATGGACAGCTATCCCACCTCACCATGGAGATCGATTCCACCTAATCCTGGATAACGATCTCACCTCACCATTGAGAGCGATCCAACCTGACCATGGACAGCTATCTCTACAGTTGTCGCAGATCAAACAGTAAATTCACTGCAGTGTCTTCACACATTCGCAGTGTATTGTGAATGGACTCTCACTGTAGTGTGAATGGACTCTCAGTGCAGTGTGAATGGACTCTCAGTGTAGCTTGAATGGACTCTCAGTTTGGTGTGAATGGAGCCTTAGTGTAGTGTGAATGGACTCTCAGTGTAGTGTGAATGGACTCTCAGTGTAGTGTGAATGGACTCTCAGTTTAGTGTGAATGGACTCTCAGTGCAGTGTGAATGGACTCTCAGTGCAGTGTGAATGGACACTCAGTGTAGTGTGAATGGACTCTCAGTGTAGTGTGAATGGACTCTCAGTTTAGTGTGAATGGACTCTCAGTGTAGTGTGAATGGACTCTCAGTGTAGTGTGAATGGACTCTCAGTGTAGTGTGAATGGACTCTCAGTGTAATGTGAATGGACTCTCAGTGTAGTGTGAATGGACTCTCAGTGTAGTGTGAATGGACTCTCAGTGTAGTG
The DNA here is from genome assembly GCA_030390025.1 of Squalus acanthias. Classification (NCBI taxonomy): domain Eukaryota; kingdom Metazoa; phylum Chordata; class Chondrichthyes; order Squaliformes; family Squalidae; genus Squalus; species Squalus acanthias. The sequence continues at coordinate 467,538 of JASTWF010000275.1, forward strand.
TGAATAGACTCTCAGTGTAGTGTGAATGGACTCTCGGTGTAGTGTGAATAGACTCTCAGTGTAGTGTGAATGGACTCTCAGTGTAGTGTGAATGGACTGTCAGTGTAGTGTGAATGGACTCTCAGTGTAGTGTGAATGGACTCTCAGTGTAGTGTGAATGGACTCTCAGTGTAGTGTGAATGGACTGTCAGTGTAGTGTGAATGGACTGTCAGTGTAGTGTGAATGGACTATCAGTGCAGTGTGAATGGACTCTCAGTGTAGTGTGAATGGACTCTCAGTGTAGTGTGAATAGACTATCAGTGCAGTGTGAATGGACTCTCAGTGTAGTGTGAATGGACTCTCAGTGTAGTGTGAATGGACGCTCAGCGTAGTGTGAATGGACTCTCAGTATACTGTGAATGGACTCTCAGTGTAGTGTGAATGGACTCTCAGTGTAGTGTGAATGGACTCTCAGTGTAGTGTGAATGGACTCTCAGTATACTGTGAATGGACTCTCAGTGTAGTGTGAATGGACTCTCAGTATACTGTGAATGGACTCTCAGTATACTGTGAATGGACTCTCAGTGTAGTGTGAATGGACTCTCAATATAGTGTGAATGGACTCTCAGTGTAGTGTGAATGGACTCTCAGTGTAGTGTGAATGGACTCTCAGTGTAGTGTGAATGGACTCTCAGTGTAGTGTGAATGGACTCTCAGTATACTGTGAATGGACTCTCAGTGTAGTGTGAATGGACTCTCAGTGTAGTGTGAATGGACTCTCAGTATACTGTGAATGGACTCTCAGTATACTGTGAATGGACTCTCAGTGTAGTGTGAATGGACTCTCAGTGTAGTGTGAATGGACTCTCAGTATACTGTGAATGGACTCTCAGTGTAGTGTGAATGGACTCTCAGTATACTGTGAATGGACTCTCAGTGTAGTGTGAATGGACTCTCAGTGTAGTGTGAATGGACTCTCAGTATACTGTGAATGGACTCTCAGTGTAGTGTGAATGGACTCTCAGTGTAGTGTGAATGGACTGTCAGTGTAGTGTGAATGGACTCTCAGTGTAGTGTGAATGGACTCTCAGTGCAGTGTGAATGGACTCTCAGTGTAGTGTGAATGGACTCTCAGTGTAGTGTGAATGGAGACTGATGAAGTTGAATTAGACCGGTCTCTTTCCCTTCTCTCTCTATTCTAGCCCTGACCGTGAGCTGTGAGTGTCTGAGGCCAGGCCCAGGATGGGTAGTAATGCCTGGAGTTGCTGTGTTGCTGATCTCACTGAGTTCTAGGATCGGAGGCTGACAGTGCCCCTGCTGGGGAAGTGAAAGCTGCAGCTGGGGATCTTCACCGTCACTTTAAGCTGCGGCGAGCTTCTCCATTCTTGGTTATTGCTCCATTTATAACTGGCTGTTTCTCTGCTTTTCTCAGAAGAGTGTGTCCGTCATTCGGTGAATGAGTGGGACATGTCACAGAGAAACGCAGAATCGAATCACCTCAGAAACCTCAGCAAATCGCTGTCGGTGTCTCTCTGGCTCCTCTCACACAGATGTCTCCTCAGAGCTCAAATCACTCGCTTCGAACGGTCGGCAAGGCTCAAGGTTCCACCCCGGTCTGTGCAGAGCGGCTGCCCTCACCTAGGTAGGCAGAGGGGTGCTGGAACTGCCCTCAGTGCCCTGGGTTAGGCACCCCTGCCCAGGTCTCCACTCCCCACACCCTCTCGTGCCCACGCATGGGCTTCAGGTGAGGGCTGGCCAGCTTGTCCCTGCTCACTGCTCCTGGTCCCTGCTCACTGCTCCTGGTCCCCGCTCACTGCTCCTGATCCCTGCTCACTGCTCCTCGTCCCTGCTCACTGCTCCTGGTCCCTGCTCAGTGCTCCTGGTCACTGCTCACTGCTCCTGGTCCCTGCTCACTGGTCCTGGTCCCTGCTCACTGCTCCTGGTCCCTGATCACTGTTCCTGGTCCCCGCTCACTGCTCCTGGTCCCAGCTCACTGCTCCTGGTCACTGCTCACTGCTCCTGGTCCCTACTCACTGCTCCTGGTCCCTGCTCACTGGTCCTGGTCCCTGCTCACTGCTCCTCGTCCCTGCTCACTGCTCCTGGTCCCTGCTCACTGCTCCTGGTCCCTGCTCACTGCTCCTAGTCCCTGCTCACTGCTCCCGGTCCCTGCTCACTGGTCCTGGTCCCTGCTCATGTTCCTGGTCCCAGCTCACTGCTCCCGGCCCCTGCTCACTGTTCCTGGTCCCTGCTCACTGCTCCTGGTCCCTGCTCACTGCTCCTGGTCCCCGCACCTGGTCCCTGCTCACTGCTCCTGGTTCCTGCTCACTGCTCCTGTTCCCTACTCATTGCTCCTGGTCCCTGCTCCTGGTCCCTACTCATTGCTCCTGGTCCCTGCTCACTGCTCCTGGTCCCTGCTCACTGCTCCTGGTCCCTGCTCACTGCTCCTGGTCCCAGCTCACTGCTCCTGGTCCCTGCTCACTGCTCCTGGTCCCTGCTCAATGCTCCTGGTCCCTGCTCACTGCTCCTGGTCCCTGCTCACTGTTCCTGGTCCCTGCTCACTGCTCCTGGTCACTGCTCACTGCTCCTGGTCCCGGCTCACTGCTCCTGGTCCCTGCTCACTGCTCCTGGTCCCGGCTCTCTGCTCCTGGTCCCGGCTCACTGCTCCTGGTCCCCGCTAACTGCTCCTGGTCCCCGCTCACTGCTCCTGGTCCCTACTCATTGCTCCTGCTCCCTGCTCACTGCTCCTCCTCCCTGCTCACTGCTCCTGGTCCCTGCTCACTGTTCCTCCTCCCTGCTCACTGCTCCTGGTCCCCGCTCACTGCTCCTGAAACCCGCTCACTGCTCCTGGTCCCTGCTCACTGCTCCTGGTCCCTGCTCACTGCTCCTCCTCCCTGCTCACTGCTCCTGGTCCCTGCTCACTGTTCCTCCTCCCTGCTCACTGCTCCTGGTCCCCGCTCACTGCTCCTGAAACCCGCTCACTGCTCCTGGTCCCAGCTCACTGCTCCTGGTCCCTGCTCACTGCTCCTAGTCCCTGCTCACTGCTCCTGGTCCCCGCTCACTGCTCCTGGTCCCCGCTCACTGCTCCCGGTCCCCGCTCACTGCTCCTGGTCCCATCTCACTGCTCCTGGTCCTTGCTCACTGCTCCTGGTCCCTACTCACTGCTCCTGGTCCCTGCTCACTGCTCCTGGTCCCTGCTCACTGCTCCTGGTCCTTGCTCACTGCTCCTGGTCCCTGCTCACTGCTCCTGGTCCCTACTCACTGCTCCTGGTCCCTACTCACTGCTCCTGGTCCCTGCTCACTGCTCCTGGTCCCTGCTCACTGCTCCTGGTACCTGCTCAATGCTCCTGGTCCTTGCTCACTGCTCCTGGTCCCGCTCACTGCTCCTGGTCCCCGCTCACTGCTCCTGGTCCCTGCTCACTGCTCCTGGTCCCTGCTCACTGCTCCTGGTCCCTGCTCACTGCTCCTGGTCCCTGCTCACTGCTCCTGGTCCCGCTCACTGCTCCTGGTCCCTGCTCACTGCTCCTGGTCCCTGCTCACTGCTCCTGGTCCCTGCTCACTGCTCCTGGTCTCTGCTCACTGCTCCCGGTCCCTGCTCACTGCTCCTGGTCCCTGCTCACTGCTCCTGGACCCAGCTCATGCTCCTGGTCCCTGCTCACTGCTCCCGGTCCCTGCTCACTGCTCCTGGTCCCTGCTCACTGCTCTTGGTGCCGGCTCACTGCTCCTGGAACCTGCTCACTGCTCCTGGTCCCAGCTCACTGCTCCTGGTCCCGCTCTCTGCTCCTGGTCCCCGCTCACTGCTCCTGGTCCCTGCTCACTGCTCCTGGTCACTGCTCACTGCTCCTGGTCCCGGCTCACTGCTCCTGGTCCCGGCTCACTGCTCCTGGACCCGCTCACTGCTCCTGGTCCCCGCTCACTGCTCCTGGTCCCGCTCACTGCTCCTGTTCCCGCTCACTGCTCCTGGTCCTTGCTCACTGCTCCTGGTCCCTGCTCACTGCTCCTGGTCCCTGCTCACTGCTCCTGGTCCCGCTCACTGCTCCTGGTCCCAGCTCACTGCTCCTGGTCCCTGCTCACTGCTCCTGATCCCTGCTCACTGCTCCTGGTCCCAGCTCACTGCTCCTGGTCCCTGCTCACTGCTCCTGGTCCCAGCTCACTGCTCCTGGTCCCGGCTCACTGCTCCTGCTCCCTGCTCACTGCTCCTGGTCCCAGCTCACTGCTCCTGGTCCCTGCTCACTGCTCCTGGTCCCTGCTCACTGCTCCTGGTCCCTGCTCACTTCTCCTGCTCCCTGCTCACTGCTCCTCCTCCCTGCTCACTGCTCCTGGTCCCAGCTCACTGCTCCTGGTCCCCGCTCACTGCTCCTGGTTTCCGCACACTGCTCCCGGTCCCCGCTCACTGCTCCTGGTCCTTGCTCACGGTTCCTGGTCCCTGCTCACTGCTCCTGGTCCCCGTTCACTGCTCCTGGTCCTTGCTCACTGCTCCTGGTCCCTGCTCATTGCTCCTGGTCCCCGCTCACTGCTCCTGGTCCCCGCTAACTGCTCCTTGTCCCCACTCACTGCTCCTGGTCCCCGCTCACTGCTCCTGGTCCCCGCTCACTGCTCCTGGTCCCTGTTCACTGCTCCTGGTCCCTGCTCACTGCTCCTGGACCCCGCTCACTGCTCCTGGTCCCTGCTCAATGCTCCTAGTCCCAGCTCATGCTCCTGGTCCCTACTCACTGCTCCCGGTCCCTGCTCACTGCTCCTGGTCCCAGCTCATGCTCCTGGTCACTCCTCACTGCTCCCGGTCCCTGCTCACTGCTCCCGGTCCCTGCTCACTGCTCCCGGTCCCTGCTCACTGCTCCTGGTCCTTGCTCAATGCTCCTGGTCCCTGCTCACTGCTCCTGGTCCCTGCTCAATGCTCCTGGTCCCTGCTCACTGCTACTGGTCCCTGCTCAATGCTCCTGGTCCCTGCACACTGCTCCTGGTCCCCGCACTCTGCTCCTGGTCCCTGCTCAATGCTCCTGGTCCCTGCTCACTGCTCCCGGTCCCTGCTCACTGCTCCCGGTCCCTGCTCACTGCTCCTGGTCCTTGCTCACTGCTCCTGGAACCCGCTCACTGCTCCTGGTCCCTGTTCACTGCTCCTGGTCCCTGCTCACTGCTCCTGGACCCCGCTCACTGCTCCTGGTCCCTGCTCACTGCTCCTGGTCCCTGCTCACTGCTCCTGGTCCCTGCTCACTGCTCCTGGACCCCGCTCACTGCTCCTGGTCCCTGCTCACTGCTCCTGGTCCCTGCTCACTGCTCCTGGTCCCGGCTCACTGCTCCTGGAACCCGCTCACTGCTCCTGGTCCCAGCTCACTGCTCCTGGTCCCTGCTCACTGCTCCTGGTCCCTGCTCAATGCTCCTGGTCCCTGCTCACTGCTACTGGTCCCTGCTCAATGCTCCTGGTCCCTGCACACTGCTCCTGGTCCCCGCACTCTGCTCCTGGTCCCTGCTCACTGCTCCTGGTCCCTGCACACTGCTCCTGGTCCCCGCACTCTGCTCCTGGTCCCTGCTCAATGCTCCTGGTCCCTGCTCACTGCTACTGGTCCCTGCTCAATGCTCCTGGTCCCTGCACACTGCTCCTGGTCCCCGCACTCTGCTCCTGGTCCCTGCTCAATGCTCCTGGTCCCTGCTCACTGCTCCTGGAACCCGCTCACTGCTCCTGGTCACTGCTCACTGCTCCTGGTCCCTGCTCACTGCTCCTGGTCACTGCTCACTGCTCCTGGTCCCGGCTCACTGCTCCTGGTCCCGGCTCTCTGCTCCTGGTCCCGGCTCACTGCTCCTGGACCCCGCTCACTGCTCCTGGTCCCCGCTAACTGCTCCTGGTCCCCGCTCACTGCTCCTGGTCCCTACTCATTGCTCCTGGTCCCTGCTCACTGCTCCTGGTCCCCGCTCACTGCTCCTGGTCCCCGCTCACTGCTCCTGTTCCCCGCTCACTGCTCCTGGACCCTGCTCACTGCTCCTGGTCCTTGCTCACGGTTCCCGGTCCCTGCTCACTGCTCCTGGTCCCTGCTCACTGCTCCTGGTCCCTGCTCACTGCTCCTGCTCCCTGCTCACTGCTCCTGGTCCCAGCTCACTGCTCCTGTTCCCCGCTCACTGCTCCTGGTCCCTGCTCACTGCTCCTGGTCCTTGCTCACGGTTCCTGGTCCCTGCTCACTGCTCCTGGTCCCTGCTCACTGCTCCTGGTCCCCGCTCACTGCTCCTGGTCCCGGCTCACTGCTCCTGGAACCCGCTCACTGCTCCTGGTCCCAGCTCAATGCTCCTGGTCCCTGCTCACTGCTCCTGATCCCTTCTCAATGCTCCTGGTCCCTGCTCACTGCTCCTGGTCCCCGCTCACTGCTCCTGGTCCCTTCTCACTGCTCCTGCTCACTGCTCACTGCTCCTGCTCCCTGCTCACTGCTCCTGGTCCCTGCTCACTGCTCCTGGTCCCAGCTCACTGCTCCTGGTCCCCGCTCACTGCTCCTGGTCCCTGCTCACTTCTCCTGCTCCCTGCTCACTGCTCCTCCTCCCTGCTCACTGCTCCTGGTCCCAGCTCACTGCTCCTGGTCCCGATCAATGCACCTGCTCCCTGCTCACTGCTCCTGATCATTGTTCACTGCTCCTAGTCCCTGCTCACTGCTCCTGGTCCCCGCTCACTGCTCCTGGTCTCCGCACACTGCTCCCGGTCCCCGCTCACTGCTCCTGGTCCCTGCTCACTGCTCCTGGTCCCTGCTCACTGCTCCTGGTCCTTGCTCACTGCTCCTGGTCCCTGCTCACTGCTCCTGGTCCCTGCTCAATGCTCCTGGTCCCTGCTCACTGCTCCTGGTCCTGGCTCACAACTACTGGTCCCTGCTCACTGCTCCTGGTCCCTGCTCACTGCTCCTGGTCCCTGCTCACTGCTCCTGGTCCCTGCTCACTGCTCCTGGTCCCCGTTCACTGCTCCTGGTCCCTGCTCACTGCTCCCGGTCCCCGCTCACAACTCCTGGTCCCTGCTCACTGCTCCTGGTCCCTGCTCACTGCTCCTGGTCCCTGCTCACTGCTCCTGGTCCCTGCTCACTGCTCCTCTTCACTGCTCACTGCTCCTGGTCCCTGCTCACTGCTCCTGGTCCCTGCTCACAGCTCCCGGTCCCTGCTCACTGCTCCTGGTCCCCGTTCACTGCTCCTGGACCCTGCTAATTGCTCCTGGTCCCTGCTCACTGCTCCTGGTCCTTGCTCCTGGTCCCTGCTCACAGCTCCCGGTCCCTGCTCACTGCTCCTGGTCCCAGCTCATTGCTCCTGGTCCCCTCTCACTGCTCCTGGTCCCAGCTAACTGCTCCTGGTCCCAGCTAACTGCTCCTGGTCCCTGTTCACTGCTCCTGGTCCCTGCTCACTGCTCCTGGTCTCTGCTCACTGCTCCCGGTCCCTGCTCACTGCTCCTGGTCCCCGCTCACTGCTCCTGGTCCCCGCTCACTGCTCCTGGTCCCTGCTCACTGCTCCTGGTCCATGCTCAATGCTCCTGGTCCCTGCTCACTGCTCCCGGTCCCTGCTCACTGCTCCTGGACCCCGCTCACTGCTCCTGGTCCCTGCTCAATGCTCCTAGTCCCAGCTCATGCTCCTGGTCCCTGCTCACTGCTCCCGGTCACTGCTCGCTGCTCCCGGTCCCTGCTCACTGCTCCCGGTCCCTGCTCACTGCTCCTGGTCCCTGCTCACTGCTCCCGGTCACTGCTCGCTGCTCCCGGTCCCTGCTCACTGCTCCCGGTCCCTGCTCACTGCTCCTGGTCCTTGCTCACTGCTCCTGGTCCCAGCTCACTGCTCCTGTTCCCCGCTCACTGCTCCTGGTCCCTGCTCACTTCTCCTGCTCCCTGCTCACTGCTCCTCCTCCCTGCTCACTGCTCCTGGTCCCAGCTCACTGCTCCTGGTCCCGATCAATGCACCTGCTCCCTGCTCACTGCTCCTGATCACTGCTCATTGCTCCTAGTCCCTGCTCACTGCTCCTGGTCCCCGCTCACTGCTCCTGGTCTCCGCACACTGCTCCCGGTCCTCGCTCACTGCTCCTGGTCCCATCTCACTGCTCCCGGTCCCTGCTCACTGTTCCTGGTCCCTGCTCGCTGCTCCTGGTCCCTGCTCACTGCTCCTGGTCCCTGCTCACTGCTCCTGGTCCCTGCTCACTGCTCCTGGTCCCGGCTCTCTGCTCCTGGGCCCTGCTCAATGCTCCTGGTCCTTGCTCACGGTTCGTGGTTCCTGCTCACTGTTCCTGGTCTCTGCTCACTGCTCCTGGTCCTGGCTCACAACTCCTGTTCCCTGCTCACTGCTCCTGTTCCCTGCTCACTGCTCCTGGTCCTTGCTCACTGCTCCTGGTCCCTGCTCACTGCTCCTGGTCCCTGCTCACTGCTCCTGGTCCTGGCTCACAACTCCTGTTCCCTGCTCACTGCTCCTGTTCCCTGCTCACTGCTCCTGGTCCTTGCTCACTGCTCCTGGTCCCTGCTCACTGCTCCTGGTCCCCGTCCACTGCTCCTGTTCCCTGCTCACTGCTCCTGGTCCCAGCTCATTGCTCCTGGTCCCCGCTCACTGCTCCTGGTCCCCGCTAACTGCTCCTGGTCCCCACTAACTGCTCCTGGTCCCTGTTCACTGCTCCTGGTCCCTGCTCACTGCTCCTGGTCCCTGCTCACTGCTCCTGGACCCAGCTCACTGCTCCTGGTCCCTGCTCAATGCTCCTGGTCCCAGCTCATGCTCCTGGTCCCTGCTCACTGCTCCTGGTCCCTGCTCAATGCTCCTGGTCCCAGCTCACTGCTCCCGGTCCCTGCTCACTGCTCCCGGTCCCTGCTCACTGCTCCTGGTCCCTGCTCACTGCTCCCGGTCCCTGCTCACTGCTCCCGGTCCCTGCTCACTGCTCCTGGTCCCTGCTCAATGCTCCTGGTCCCGGCTCACTGCTCCTGGAACCCGCTCACTGCTCCTGGTCCCTGCTCACTGCTCCTCGTCCCTGCTCACTGCTCCTGGTCCCTGCTCACTGCTCCTGGTCCCTGCACACTGCTCCTGGTCCCTGCTCATTGCTCCTGGTCCCAGCTCACTGCTCCTGGTCCCAGCTCACTGCTCCCGGTCCCTGCTCACTGCTCCTGGTCCCTGCACAATGCTCCTGGTCCCTGCTCACTGCTCCTCGTCCCTGCTCACTGATCCTGGTCCCTGCTCACTGCTCCTGGTCCCAGCTCACTGCTCCTGGTCCCTGCACAATGCTCCCGGTCCCTGCTCACTGCTCCTGGTCCCTGCTCACTGCTCCTGGTCACTGCTCACTGCTCCTGGTCCCGGCTCTCTGCTCCTGGTCCCGGCTCACTGCTCCTGGAACTCGCTCACTGCTCCTGGTCCTTGCTCACGGTTCCCGGTCCCTGCTCACTGCTCCTGGTCCCTGCTCACTGCTCCTGGTCCCTGCTCACTGCTCCTGCTCCCTGCTCACTGCTCCTGGTCCCAGCTCACTGCTCCTGTTCCCCGCTCACTGCTCCTGGTCCCTGCTCACTGCTCCTGGTCCTTGCTCACGGTTCCTGGTCCCTGCTCACTGCTCCTGGTCCCGGCTCACTGCTCCTGGAACCCGCTCACTGCTCCTGGTCCCAGCTCAATGCTCCTGGTCCCTGCTCACTGCTCCTGATCCCTTCTCAATGCTCCTGGTCCCTGCTCACTGCTCCTGGTCCCCGCTCACTGCTCCTGGTCCCTTCTCACTGCTCCTGGTCCCTGCTCACTACTCCTGGTCCCTGCTCACTGCTCCTGGTCCCAGCTCACTGCTCCTGGTCCCCGCTCACTGCTCCTGGTCCCTGCTCACTTCTCCTGCTCCCTGCTCACTGCTCCTGGTCCCAGCTCACTGCTCCTGGTCCCGATCAATGCACCTGCTCCCTGCTCACTGCTCCTGATCATTGTTCACTGCTCCTAGTCCCTGCTCACTGCTCCTGGTCCCCGCTCACTGCTCCTGGTCTCCGCACACTGCTCCCGGTCCCCGCTCACAGCTCCTGGTCCCTGCTCACTGCTCCTGGTCCCTGCTCACTGCTCCTGGTACTTGCTCACTGCTCCTGGTCCCTGCTCACTGCTCCTGGTCCCTGCTCAATGCTCCTGGTCCCTGCTCACTGCTCCTGGTCCTGGCTCACAACTACTGGTCCCTGCTCACTGCTCCTGGTCCCTGCTCACTGCTCCTGGTCCCTGCTCACTGCTCCTGGTCCCTGCTCACTGCTCCTGGTCCCCGTTCACTGCTCCTGGTCCCTGCTCACTGCTCCCGGTCCCCGCTCACAACTCCTGGTCCCTGCTCACTGCTCCTGGTCCCTGCTCACTGCTCCTGGTCCCTGCTCACTGCTCCTGGTCCCTGCTCACTGCTCCTCTTCACTGCTCACTGCTCCTGGTCCCTGCTCACTGCTCCTGGTCCCTGCTCACAGCTCCCGGTCCCTGCTCACTGCTCCTGGTCCCCGTTCACTGCTCCTGGACCCTGCTAATTGCTCCTGGTCCCTGCTCACTGCTCCTGGTCCTTGCTCCTGGTCCCTGCTCACAGCTCCCGGTCCCTGCTCACTGCTCCTGGTCCCAGCTCATTGCTCCTGGTCCCCTCTCACTGCTCCTGGTCCCAGCTAACTGCTCCTGGTCCCAGCTAACTGCTCCTGGTCCCTGTTCACTGCTCCTGGTCCCTGCTCACTGCTCCTGGTCTCTGCTCACTGCTCCCGGTCCCTGCTCACTGCTCCTGGTCCCCGCTCACTGCTCCTGGTCCCCGCTCACTGCTCCTGGTCCCTGCTCACTGCTCCTGGTCCATGCTCAATGCTCCTGGTCCCTGCTCACTGCTCCCGGTCCCTGCTCACTGCTCCTGGACCCCGCTCACTGCTCCTGGTCCCTGCTCAATGCTCCTAGTCCCAGCTCATGCTCCTGGTCCCTGCTCACTGCTCCCGGTCACTGCTCGCTGCTCCCGGTCCCTGCTCACTGCTCCCGGTCCCTGCTCACTGCTCCTGGTCCCTGCTCACTGCTCCCGGTCACTGCTCGCTGCTCCCGGTCCCTGCTCACTGCTCCCGGTCCCTGCTCACTGCTCCTGGTCCTTGCTCACTGCTCCTGGTCCCTGCTCACTGCTCCTGGTCCCTGCTCACTGCTCCTGGTCCCTGCTCACTGCTCCTGGTCCCTGCTCACTGCTCCTGGTCCCTGCTCACAGCTCCCGGTCCCTGCTCACTGCTCCTGGTCCCTGCTCACTGCTCCTGGTCCCCGTTCACTGCTCCTGGACCCTGCTAATTGCTCCTGGTCCCTGCTCACTGCTCCTGGTCCCTGCTCACTGCTCCTGGTCCCCGTTCACTGCTCCTGGACCCTGCTAATTGCTCCTGGTCCCTGCTCACTGCTCCTGGTCCCTGCTCACTGCTCCCGGTCCCTGCTCACTGCTCCTGGACCCTGCTCAATGCTCCTAGTCCCAGCTCATGCTCCTGGTCCCTACTCACTGCTCCCGGTCACTGCTCGCTGCTCCCGGTCCCTGCTCACTGCTCCCGGTCCCTGCTCACTGCTCCTGGTCCTTGCTCACTGCTCCTGGTCCCTGCTCACTGCTCCTGGTCCCTGCTCACTGCTCCTGGTCCCTGCTCACGGCTCCTGGTCCCGGCTCACTGCTCCTGGAACCCGCTCACTGCTCCTGGTCCCAGCTCACTGCTCCTGGTCCCTGCTCACTGCTCCTGGTCCCTGCTCACTGCTCCTGGTCCCTGCTCAATGCTCCTGGTCCCTGCTCACTGCTACTGGTCCCTGCTCAATGCTCCTGGTCCCTGCTCACTGCTCCTGGTCCCTGCTCACTGCTCCTGGTCCCCGCACTCTGCTCCTGGTCCCTGCTCAATGCTCCTGGTCCCTGCTCACTGCTCCTGGTCCCCGCTCTCTGCTCCTGGTCCCTGCTCACTGCTCCTGGTCCCTGCTCACTGCTCCTGGTCACTGCTCACTGCTCCTGGTCCCGGCTCACTGCTCCTGGTCCCGGCTCTCTGCTCCTGGTCCCGGCTCACTGCTCCTGGACCCCGCTCACTGCTCCTGGTCCCCGCTAACTGCTCCTGGTCCCTGCTCACTGCTCCTGGTCCTTGCTCACGGTTCCTGGTCCCCGCTCACTGCTCCTGGTCCCTACTCATTGCTCCTGGTCCCTGCTCACTGCTCCTCGTCCCCGCTCACTGCTCCTGGTCCCTACTCATTGCTCCTGGTCCCTGCTCACTGCTCCTCGTCCCCGCTCACTGCTCCTGGTCCCTGCTCACTACTCCTGGTCCCTGCTCACTGCTCCTGCTCCCTGCTCACTGCTCCTGGTCCCAGCTCACTGCTCCTGTTCCCCGCTCACTGCTCCTGGTCCCTGCTCACTGCTCCTGGTCCCCGCTCACTGCTCCTGTTCCCCGCTCACTGCTCCTGGTCCCTGCTCACTGCTCCTGGTCCTTGCTCACGGTTCCTGGTCCCTGCTCACTGCTCCTGGTCCCCGCTCACTGCTCCTGGTCCCTGCTCACTGCTCCTGGTCCCTGCTCACAGCTCCCGGTCCCTGCTCACTGCTCCTGGTCCCCGTTCACTGCTCCTGGACCCTGCTAATTGCTCCTGGTCCCTGCTCACTGCTCCTGGTCCTTGCTCCTGGTCCCTGCTCACAGCTCCCGGTCCCTGCTCACTGCTCCTGGTCCCAGCTCATTGCTCCTGGTCCCCGCTCACTGCTCCTGGTCCCAGCTAACTGCTCCTGGTCCCAGCTAACTGCTCCTGGTCCCTGTTCACTGCTCCTGGTCCCTGCTCACTGCTCCTGGTCTCTGCTCACTGCTCCCGGTCCCTGCTCACTGCTCCTGGTCCCCGCTCACTGCTCCTGGTCCCCGCTCACTGCTCCTGGTCCCTGCTCACTGCTCCTGGTCCATGCTCAATGCTCCTGGTCCCTGCTCACTGCTCCCGGTCCCTGCTCACTGCTCCTGGACCCCGCTCACTGCTCCTGGTCCCTGCTCAATGCTCCTAGTCCCAGCTCATGCTCCTGGTCCCTGCTCACTGCTCCCGGTCACTGCTCGCTGCTCCCGGTCCCTGCTCACTGCTCCCGGTCCCTGCTCACTGCTCCTGGTTTCTGCTCACTGCTCCCGGTCACTGCTCGCTGCTCCCGGTCCCTGCTCACTGCTCCCGGTCCCTGCTCACTGCTCCTGGTCCTTGCTCACTGCTCCTGGTCCCTGCTCACTGCTCCTGGTCCCTGCTCACTGCTCCTGGTCCCTGCTCACTGCTCCTGGTCCCCGTTCACTGCTCCTGGACCCTGCTAATTGCTCCTGGTCCCCGCTCACTGCTCCTGGTCCCTGCTCACTGCTCCTGGTCCCCGTTCACTGCTCCTGGACCCTGCTCACTGCTCCTGGTCCCTGCTCACTGCTCCTGGTCCCTGCTCACTGCTCCTGGTCCCTGCTCACTGCTCCTGGTCCCTGCTCACTGCTCCTGGTCCCTGCTCACTGCTCCTGGTCCCTGCTCACAGCTCCCGGTCCCTGCTCACTGCTCCTGGTCCTTGCTCACTGCTCCTGGTCCCTGCTCACTGCTCCTGGTCCCTGCTCACTGCTCCTGGTCCCTGCTCACTGCTCCTGGTCCCGGCTCACTGCTCCTGGAACCCGCTCACTGCTCCTGGTCCCAGCTCACTGCTCCTGGTCCCTGCTCACTGCTCCTGGTCCCTGCTCACTGCTCCTGGTCCCTGCTCAATGCTCCTGGTCCCTGCTCACTGCTACTGGTCCCTGCTCAATGCTCCTGGTCCCTGCTCACTGCTCCTGGTCCCTGCTCACTGCTCCTGGTCCCCGCACTCTGCTCCTGGTCCCTGCTCAATGCTCCTGGTCCCTGCTCACTGCTCCTGGTCCCCGCTCTCTGCTCCTGGTCCCTGCTCACTGCTCCTGGTCCCTGCTCACTGCTCCTGGTCACTGCTCACTGCTCCTGGTCCCGGCTCACTGCTCCTGGTCCCGGCTCTCTGCTCCTGGTCCCGGCTCACTGCTCCTGGACCCCGCTCACTGCTCCTGGTCCCCGCTAACTGCTCCTGGTCCCTGCTCACTGCTCCTGGTCCTTGCTCACGGTTCCTGGTCCCCGCTCACTGCTCCTGGTCCCTACTCATTGCTCCTGGTCCCTGCTCACTGCTCCTCGTCCCCGCTCACTGCTCCTGGTCCCTGCTCACTGCTCCTGGTCCCTGCTCACTGCTCCTCGTCCCCGCTCACTGCTCCTGGTCCCTACTCATTGCTCCTGGTCCCTGCTCACTGCTCCTCGTCCCCGCTCACTGCTCCTGGTCCCTGCTCACTACTCCTGGTCCCTGCTCACTGCTCCTGCTCCCTGCTCACTGCTCCTGGTCCCAGCTCACTGCTCCTGTTCCCCGCTCACTGCTCCTGGACCCTGCTCACTGCTGCTGGTCCTTGCTCACGGTTCCTGGTCCCTGCTCACTGCTCCTGGTCCCTGCTCACTGCTCCTGGTCCCCGCTCACTGCTCCTGTTCCCCGCTCACTGCTCCTGGTCCCTGCTCACTGCTCCTGGTCCTTGCTCACGGTTCCTGGTCCCTGCTCACTGCTCCTGGTCCCTGCTCACTGCTCCTGGTCCCCGCTCACTGCTCCTGGTCCCGGCTCACTGCTCCTGGAACCCGCTCACTGCTCCTGGTCCCTGCTCACTACTCCTGGTCCCTGCTCACTGCTCCTGCTCCCTGCTCACTGCTCCTGGTCCCAGCTCACTGCTCCCGGTCCCTGCTCACTGCTCCCGGTCCCTGCTCACTGCTCCTGGTCCCTGCTCACTGCTCCCGGTCCCTGCTCACTGCTCCCGGTCCCTGCTCACTGCTCCTGGTCCCTGCTCAATGCTCCTGGTCCCGGCTCACTGCTCCTGGTCCCTGCTCAATGCTCCTGGTCCCGGCTCACTGCTCCTGGAACCCGCTCACTGCTCCTGGTCCCTGCTCACTGCTCCTCGTCCCTGCTCACTGCTCCTGGTCCCTGCTCACTGCTCCTGGTCCCTGCATACTGCTCCTGGTCCCTGCTCAATGCTCCTAGTCCCAGCTCATGCTCCTGGTCCCTGCTCACTGCTCCCGGTCACTGCTCGCTGCTCCCGGTCCCTGCTCGCTGCTCCCGGTCCCTGCTCACTGCTCCTGGTCCCTGCTCACTGCTCCCGGTCACTGCTCGCTGCTCCCGGTCCCTGCTCACTGCTCCCGGTCCCTGCTCACTGCTCCTGGTCCTTGCTCACTGCTCCTGGTCCCTGCTCACTGCTCCTGGTCCCTGCTCACTGCTCCTGGTCCCTGCTCACTGCTCCTGGTCCCTGCTCACTGCTCCTGGTCCCTGCTCACAGCTCCCGGTCCCTGCTCACTGCTCCTGGTCCCTGCTCACTGCTCCTGGTCCCCGTTCACTGCTCCTGGACCCTGCTAATTGCTCCTGGTCCCCGCTCACTGCTCCTGGTCCCTGCTCACTGCTCCTGGTCCCCGTTCACTGCTCCTGGACCCTGCTCACTGCTCCTGGTCCCTGCTCACTGCTCCTGGTCCCTGCTCACTGCTCCTGGTCCCTGCTCACTGCTCCTGGTCCCTGCTCACTGCTCCTGGTCCCTGCTCACTGCTCCTGGTCCCTGCTCACAGCTCCCGGTCCCTGCTCACTGCTCCTGGTCCTTGCTCACTGCTCCTGGTCCCTGCTCACTGCTCCTGGTCCCTGCTCACTGCTCCTGGTCCCTGCTCACGGCTCCTGGTCCCGGCTCACTGCTCCTGGAACCCGCTCACTGCTCCTGGTCCCAGCTCACTGCTCCTGGTCCCTGCTCACTGCTCCTGGTCCCTGCTCACTGCTCCTGGTCCCTGCTCAATGCTCCTGGTCCCTGCTCACTGCTACTGGTCCCTGCTCAATGCTCCTGGTCCCTGCTCACTGCTCCTGGTCCCTGCTCACTGCTCCTGGTCCCCGCACTCTGCTCCTGGTCCCTGCTCAATGCTCCTGGTCCCTGCTCACTGCTCCTGGTCCCCGCTCTCTGCTCCTGGTCCCTGCTCACTGCTCCTGGTCCCTGCTCACTGCTCCTGGTCACTGCTCACTGCTCCTGGTCCCGGCTCACTGCTCCTGGTCCCGGCTCTCTGCTCCTGTTCCCGGCTCACTGCTCCTGGACCCCGCTCACTGCTCCTGGTCCCCGCTAACTGCTCCTGGTCCCTGCTCACTGCTCCTGGTCCTTGCTCACGGTTCCTGGTCCCCGCTCACTGCTCCTGGTCCCTACTCATTGCTCCTGGTCCCTGCTCACTGCTCCTCGTCCCCGCTCACTGCTCCTGGTCCCTGCTCACTGCTCCTGGTCCCTGCTCACTGCTCCTCGTCCCCGCTCACTGCTCCTGGTCCCTACTCATTGCTCCTGGTCCCTGCTCACTGCTCCTCGTCCCCGCTCACTGCTCCTGGTCCCTGCTCACTGCTCCTGGTCCCTGCTCACTGCTCCTCGTCCCCGCTCACTGCTCCTGGTCCCTACTCATTGCTCCTGGTCCCTGCTCACTGCTCCTCGTCCCCGCTCACTGCTCCTGGTCCCAGCTCACTGCTCCTGTTCCCCGCTCACTGCTCCTGGACCCTGCTCACTGCTGCTGGTCCTTGCTCACGGTTCCTGGTCCCTGCTCACTGCTCCTGGTCCCTGCTCACTGCTCCTGGTCCCCGCTCACTGCTCCTGTTCCCCGCTCACTGCTCCTGGTCCCTGCTCACTGCTCCTGGTCCTTGCTCACGGTTCCTGGTCCCTGCTCACTGCTCCTGGTCCCTGCTCACTGCTCCTGGTCCCCGCTCACTGCTCCTGGTCCCGGCTCACTGCTCCTGGAACCCGCTCACTGCTCCTGGTCCCTGCTCACTGCTCCTGGTCCCTGCTCACTGCTCCTGGTCCCAGCTCACTGTACCTGGTCCCCGCTCACTGCTCCTGGTCCCTGCTCACTACTCCTGTTCCCTGCTCACTGCTCCTGCTCCCTGCTCACTTCTCCTGGTCCCAGCTCACTGCTCCTGGTCCCAGCTCACTGCTCCTGTTCCCCGCTCACTGCTCCTGGTCCCTGCTCACTTCTCCTGCTCCCTGCTCACTGCTCCTCCTCCCTGCTCACTGCTCCTGGTCCCAGCTCACTGCTCCTGGTCCCGATCAATGCACCTGCTCCCTGCTCACTGCTCCTGATCACTGCTCATTGCTCCTAGTCCCTGCTCACTGCTCCTGGTCCCCGCTCACTGCTCCTGGTCTCCGCACACTGCTGCCGTTCCTCGCTCACTGCTCCTGGTCCCATCTCACTGCTCCCGGTCCCTGCTCACTGTTCCTGGTCCCTGCTCGCTGCTCCTGGTCCCTGCTCACTGCTCCTGGTCCCTGCTCACTGCTCCTGGTCCCTGCTCACTGCTCCTGGTCCCGGCTCTCTGCTCCTGGGCCCTGCTCAATGCTCCTGGTCCTTGCTCACGGTTCGTGGTTCCTGCTCACTGTTCCTGGTCTCTGCTCACTGCTCCTGGTCCTGGCTCACAACTCCTGTTCCCTGCTCACTGCTCCTGTTCCCTGCTCACTGCTCCTGGTCCTTGCTCACTGCTCCTGGTCCCTGCTCACTGCTCCTGGTCCCTGCTCACTGCTCCTGGTCCTGGCTCACAACTCCTGTTCCCTGCTCACTGCTCCTGTTCCCTGCTCACTGCTCCTGGTCCTTGCTCACTGCTCCTGGTCCCTGCTCACTGCTCCTGGTCCCTGCTCACTGCTCCTGGTCCTGGCTCACAACTCCTGTTCCCTGCTCACTGCTCCTGTTCCCTGCTCACTGCTCCTGGTCCTTGCTCACTGCTCCTGGTCCTTGCTCACTGCTCCTGTTCCCTGCTCATTGCTCCTGGTCCTTGCTCACTGCTCCTGGTCCCTGCTCACTGCTCCTGGTCCCCGCTCACTGCTCCTGGTCCCCGCTAACTGCTCCTGGTCCCCGCTCACTGCTCCTGGTCCCTACTCATTGCTCCTGGTCCCTGCTCACTGCTCCTGGTCCCTGCTCACTGCTCCTGGTCCCTGCTCAATGCTGCTGGTCCCTGCTCACTGCTCATGGTCCCTGCTCACTGCTCCTGGTCCCTGCTCACTGCTCCTGGTCCCGGCTCACTGCTCCTGGAACCCGCTCACTGCTCCTGGTCCCCGCTAACTGCTCCTGGTCCCCGCTCACTGCTCCTGGTCCCCGCTCACTGCTCCTGGTCCCTGCTCACTGCTCCTCGTCCCCGCTCACTGCTCCTGGTCCCTGCTCACTGCTCCTGGTCCCTGCTCACTGCTCCTGCTCCCTGCTCACTGCTCCTGGTCCCAGCTCACTGCTCCTGTTCCCCGCTCACTGCTCCTGGTCCCTGCTCACTGCTCCTGGTCCTTGCTCACGGTTCCTGGTCCCTGCTCACTGCTCCTGGTCCCTGCTCACTGCTCCTGGTCCCCGCTCACTGCTCCTGGTCCCGGCTCACTGCTCCTGGAACCCGCTCACTGCTCCTGGTCCCAGATCAATGCTCCTGGTCCCTGCTCACTGCTCCTGATCCCTGCTCAATGCTCCTCGTCCCTGCTCACTGCTACTGGTCCCTGCTCAATGATCCTGGTCCCTGCTCACTGCTCCTGGTCCCCGCTCTCTGCTCCTGGTCCCTGCTCACTGCTCCTGGTCCCTGCTCACTGCTCCTGGTCACTGCTCACTGCTCCTGGTCCCGGCTCACTGCTCCTGGTCCCGGCTCTCTGCTCCTGGTCCCGGCTCACTGCTCCTGGAACCCGCTAACTGCTCCTGGTCCCCGCTCACTGCTCCTGGTCCCTACTCATTGCTCCTGGTCCCTGCTCACTGCTCCTGGTTCCCGCTCACTGCTCCTGGTCCCTGCTCACTACTCCTGCTCCCTGCTCACTGCTCCTGGTCCCCGCTCACTGCTCCTGGTCACTGCTCATTGCTCCTGGTCCCCGCTCACTGCTCCTGGTCCATATTCACTGCTCCTGTTCCCCGCTCAGTCTCCCGGTCCCCACTAACTGCTCCTGTTCCCCGCTCACTGCTCCTGGACCCTGCTCACTGCTCCTGGTCCCTGCTCACTGCTCCTGCTCCCTGCTCACTGCTCCTGGTCCCAGCTCACTGCTCCTGTTCCCCGCTCACTGCTCCTGGTCCCTGCTCACTGCTCCTGGTACTTGCTCACGGTTCCTGGTCCCTGCTCACTGCTCCTGGTCCCTGCTCACTGCTCCTGGTCCCCGCTCACTGCTCCTGGTCCCGGCTCACTGCTCCTGGTCCCTGCTCACTGCTCCTGATCCCTTCTCAATGCTCCTGGTCCCTGCTCACTGCTCCTGGTCCCCGCTCACTGCTCCTGGTCCCTTCTCACTGCTCCTGGTCCCTGCTCACTACTCCTGGTCCCTGCTCACTGCTCCTGCTCCCTGCTCACTGCTCCTGGTCCCAGCTCACTGCTCCTGGTCCCAGCTCACTGCTCCTGGTCCCGATCAATGCACCTGCTCCCTGCTCACTGCTCCTGATCATTGCTCATTGCTCCTAGTCCCTGCTCACTGCTCCTGGTCCCCGCTCACTGCTCCCGGTCCCCGCTCACTGCTCCTGGTCCCTGCTCACTGCTCCTGGTCCCTGCTCACTGCTCCTGGTCCTTGCTCACTGCTCCTGGTCCCTGCTCACTGCTCCTGGTCCCTGCTCAATGCTCCTGGTCCCTGCTCACTGCTCCTGGTCCTGGCTCACAACTCCTGGTCCCTGCTCACTGCTCCTGGTCCCTGCTCACTGCTCCTGGTCCCTGCTCACTGCTCCTGGTCCCTGCTCACTGCTCCTGGTCCTTGCTCACTGCTCCTGGTCCCCGTTCACTGCTCCCGGTCCCCGCTCACAACTCCTGGTCCCTGCTCACTGCTCCTGGTCCCTGCTCACTGCTCCTGGTCCCCGTTCACTGCTCCTGGACCCTGCTAATTGCTCCTGGTCCCAGCTCATTGCTCCTGGTCCCCGCTCACTGCTCCTGGTCCCCGCTAACTGCTCCTGGTCCCAGCTAACTGCTCCTGGTCCCTGTTCACTGCTCCTGGTCCCTGCTCACTGCTCCTGGTCCCTGTTCACTGCTCCTGGTCCCTGCTCACTGCTCCTGGTCCCTGCTCACTGCTCCTGGTCCCTACTGACTGCTCCCGGTCACTGCTCGCTGCTCCCGGTCCCTGCTCACTGCTCCTGGTCCTTGCTCACTGCTCCTGGTCCCTGCTCACTGCTCCTGGTCCCTGCTCACTGCTCCTGGTCCCTGCTCACTGCTCCTGGTCCCGGCTCACTGCTCCTGGAACCCGCTCACTGCTCCTGATCCCAGCTCACTGCTCCTGGTCCCTGCTCACTGCTCCTGGTCCCTGCTCAATGCTCCTGGTCCCTGCTCACTGCTACTGGTCCCTGCTCAATGCTCCTGGTCCCTGCACACTGCTCCTGGTCCCCGCACTCTGCTCCTGGTCCCTGCTCAATGCTCCTGGTCCCTGCTCACTGCTCCTGGTCCCCGCTCTCTGCTCCTGGTCCCTGCTCACTGCTCCTGGTCCCTGCTCACTGCTCCTGGTCACTGCTCACTGCTCCTGGTCCCGGCTCACTGCTCCTCGTCCCGGCTCTCTGCTCCTGGTCCCGGCTCACTGCTCCTGGACCCCGCTCACAACTCCTGGTCCCTGATCAATGCTCCTGGTCCCTGCTCACTGCTCCTGGTCCCTACTCATTGCTCCTGGTCCCTGCTCACTGCTCCTCGTCCCCGCTCACTGCTCCTGGTCCCTGCTCACTGCTCCTGGTCCCTGCTCACTACTCCTGGTCCCTGCTCACTGCTCCTGGTCCCTGCTCACTGCTCCTGGTCCCCGCTCACTGCTCCTGTTCCCCGCTCACTGCTCCTGGTCCCTGCTCACTGCTCCTGGTCCTTGCTCACGGCTCCTGGTCCCGGCTCACTGCTCCTGGAACCCGCTCACTGCTCCTGGTCCCAGCTCACTGCTCCTGGTCCCTGCTCACTGCTCCTGGTCCCCGCTCACTGCTCCTGATCCCTGCTCACTGCTACTGGTCCCTGCTCAATGCTCCTGGTCCCTGCACACTGCTCCTGGTCCCCGCACTCTGCTCCTGGTCCCTGCTCAATGCTCCTGGTCCCTGCTCACTGCTCCTGGTCCCCGCTCTCTGCTCCTGGTCCCTGCTCACTGCTCCTGGTCCCTGCTCACTGCTCCTGGTCACTGCTCACTGCTCCTGGTCCCGGCTCACTGCTCCTGGTCCCGGCTCTCTGCTCGTGGTCCCGGTTCACTGCTCCTGGACCCCGCTAACTGCTCCTGGTCCCGCTCACTGCTCCTGGTCCCTACTCATTGCTCCTGGTCCCTGCTCACTGCTCCTCGTCCCCGCTCACTGCTCCTGGTCCCTGCTCACTGCTCCTGTTCCCCGCTCACTGCTCCTGGACCCTGCTCACTGCTCCTGGTCCTTGCTCACGGTTCCTGGTCCCTGCTCACTGCTCCTGGTCCCTGCTCACTGCTCCTGGTCCCCGCTCACTGCTCCTGTTCCCCGCTCACTGCTCCTGGTCCCCGCTCACTGCTCCTGGTCCTTGCTCACGGTTCCTGGTCCCTGCTCACTGCTCCTGGTCCCTGCTCACTGCTCCTGGTCCCCGCTCACTGCTCCTGGAACCCGCTCACTGCTCCTGGTCCCTGCTCACTGCTCCTGGTCCCTGCTCACTGCTCCTGCTCCCTGCTCACTGCTCCTGGTCCCAGCTCACTGCTCCTGGTCCCTGCTCACTGCTCCTGGTCCCTGCTCACTACTCCTGCTCCCTGCTCACTGCTCCTGGTCCCAGCTCACTGTACCTGGTCCCCGCTCACTGCTCCTGGTCCCTGCTCACTACTCCTGTTCCCTGCTCACTGCTCCTGGTCCCTGCTCACTACTCCTGCTCCCTGCTCACTTCTCCTGGTCCCAGCTCACTGCTCCTGGTCCCCGCTCACTGCTCCTGGTCCCAGCTCACTGCTCCTGTTCCCCGCTCACTGCTCCTGGTCCCTGCTCACTTCTCCTGCTCCCTGCTCACTGCTCCTCCTCCCTGCTCACTGCTCCTGGTCCCAGCTCACTGCTCCTGGTCCCGATCAATGCACCTGCTCCCTGCTCACTGCTCCTGATCACTGCTCATTGCTCCTAGTCCCTGCTCACTGCTCCTGGTCCCCGCTCACTGCTCCTGGTCTCCGCACACTGCTCCCGGTCCCCGCTCACTGCTCCTGTTCCCATCTCACTGCTCCCGGTCCCTGCTCACTGCTCCTGGTCCCTGCTCACTGCTCCTGGTCCCTGCTCACTGCTCCCGGTCCCTGCTCACTGTTCCTGGTCCCTGCTCGCTGCTCCTGGTCCCTGCTCACTGCTCCTGGAACCCGCTCACTGCTCCTGGTCCCCGCTCACTGCTCCTGGTCCCGGCTCTCTGCTCCTGGTCCCTGCTCAATGCTCCTGGTCCCTGCTCACTGCTCCTGGTCCCTGCTCACTGCTCCTGGTCCTTGCTCACTGCTCCTGGTCCCTGCTCACTGCACCTGGTCCCTGCTTTTGGTCCCTGCTCACTGCTCCTGGTCCCTGCTCACTGCTCCTGGTCCCTGCTCAATGCTCCTGGTCCCAGCTCACTGCTCCCGGTCCCTGCTCACTGCTCCCGGTCCCTGCTCACTGCTCCTGGTCCCTGCTCACTGCTCCCGGTCCCTGCTCACTGCTCCCGGTCCCTGCTCACTGCTCCTGGTCCCTGCTCAATGCTCCTGGTCCCGGCTCACTGCTCCTGGAACCCGCTCACTGCTCCTGGTCCCCGCTCACTGCTCCTTGTCACTGCTCACTGCTCCTGGTCCCTGCTCAATGCTCCTGGTCCCGGCTCTCTGCTCCTGGTCCCTGCTCAATGCTCCTGGTCCCTGCTCACTGCTCCCGGTCCCTGCTCACTGCTCCTGGTCCCTGCTCAATGCTCCTGGTCCCGGCTCACTGCTCCTGGAACCCGCTCACTGCTCCTGGTCCCTGCACACTGCTCCTGGTCCCTGCACAATGCTCCTGGTCCCAGCTCACTGCTCCCGGTCCCTGCTCACTGCTCCTGGTCCCTGCACAATGCTCCTGGTCCCTGCTCACTGCTCCTCGTCCCGGCTCACTGATCCTGGTCCCTGCTCACTGCTCCTGGTCCCTGCTCACTGCTCCTCGTCCCGGCTCACTGATCCTGGTCCCTGCTCACTGCTCCTGGTCCCTGCACAATGCTCCTGGTCCCAGCTCACTGCTCCTGGTCCCAGCTCACTGCTCCTGGTCCCTGCTCACTGCTCCTGGTCCCTGCACAATGCTCCCGGTCCCTGCTCACTGCTCCTGGTCCCTGCTCACTGCTCCTGGTCACTGCTCACTGCTCCTGGTCCCGGCTCTCTGCTCCTGGTCCCGGCTCACTGCTCCTGGAACTCGCTCACTGCTCCTGGTCCCCGCTAACTGCTCCTGGTCCCCGCTCACTGCTCCTGGTCCCTGCTCACTGCTCGTGGTCCCTGCTCACTGCTCCTGGTCCCCGCTCTCTGCTCCTGGTCCCTGCTCACTGCTCCTGGTCCCTGCTCACTGCTCCTGGTCCCGGCTCACTGCTCCTGGAACCCGCTCACTGCTCCTGGTCCCCGCTAACTGCTCCTGGTCCCCGCTCACTGCTCCTGGTCCCTGCTCACTGCTCCTGGTCCCTGCTCACTGCTCCTCGTCCCTGCTCACTGCTCCTGGTCCCAGCTCACTGCTCCTGTTCCCCGCTCACTGCTCCTGGTCCCTGCTCACAACTCCTGTTCCCCGCTCACTGCTCCTGGTCCCTGCTCACTGCTCCTGGTCCCTGCTCACTGCTCCTGGTCCCCGCTCACTGCTCCTGGTTCCGGCTCACTGCTCCTGGCACCCGCTCACTGCTCCTGGTCCCAGATCAATGCTCCTGGTCCCTGCTCACTGCTCCTGATCCCTGCTCAATGCTCCTCGTCCCTGCTCACTGCTACTGGTCCCTGCTCAATGATCCTGGTCCCTGCTCACTGCTCCTGGTCCCCGCTCTCTGCTCCTGGTCCCTGCTCACTGCTCCTGGTCCCTGCTCACTGCTCCTGGTCACTGCTCACTGCTCCTGGTCCCGGCTCACTGCTCCTGGTCCCGGCTCTCTGCTCCTGGTCCCGGCTCACTGCTCCTGGAACCCGCTAACTGCTCCTGGTCCCCGCTCACTGCTCCTGGTCCCTACTCATTGCTCCTGGTCCCTGCTCACTGCTCCTGGTTCCCGCTCACTGCTCCTGGTCCCTGCTCACTGCTCCTGGTCCCGCCTCACTACTCCTGGTCCCTGCTCACTGCTCCCGGTCCCTGCTCACTGCTCCTGGTCCCTGCTCACTGCTCCTGGTCCCTGCTCACTACTCCTGCTCCCTGCTCACTGCTCCTGGTCCCAGCTCACTGCTCCTGGTCCCTGCTCACTGCTCCTGGTCCCAGCTCACTGCTCCTGTTCCCCGCTCACTGCTCCTGGTCCCTGCTCACTGCTCCTGCTCCCTGCTCACTGCTCCTGGTCCCTGCTCACTGCTCCTGGTCCCAGCTCACTGCTCCTGGTCCCAGCTCACTGCTCCTGTTCCCCGCTCACTGCTCCTGGTCCCTGCTCACTGCACCTGCTCCCTGCTCACTGCTCCTGGTCCCGGCTCACTGCTCCTGGTCCCAGCTCACTGCTCCTGTTCCCCGCTCACTGCTCCTGGTCCCAGCTCACTGCTCCTGGTCCCCGCTCGCTGCTCCTGGTCCCTGCTCACTCCTCCTGTTCCCTGCTCACTGCTCCTGGTCCTTGCTCACTGCTCCTGGTCCCGATCACTGCACCTGGTCCCTGCTCACTGCTCCTGGTCCCTGCTAACTGCTCCTGGTCACTGCTCATTGCTCCTGGTCCCCGCTCACTGCTCCTGGTCCATATTCACTGCTCCTGTTCCCCGCTCAGTCTCCCGGTCCCCACTAACTGCTCCTGGAACCCGCTCACTGCTCCTGCTCCCTGCTCACTGCTCCTGGTCCCAGCTCACTGCTCCTGGTCCCCGCTCACTGATCCTGGTCCCTGCTCACTCCTCCTGTTCCCTGCTCACTGCTCCTGCTCCCTGCTCACTGCTCCTGGTCCCTGCTCACTGCTCCTGGTCCCCGCTCACTGCTCCAGGTCCCTTGTCCCTGCTCCTGGTCCCCGCTCACTGCTCCTGGTCCCCGCGCACTGCTCCTGGTCCCTGGTCCCTGCTCCTGTTCCCTGCTCACTGCACCTGATTCCTGCTCACTGCTCCTGGCCCCTGCTCACTGCTCCTGGTCCATATTCACTGCTCCTGGTCCATATTCACTGCTCCTGTTCCCCGCTCACTGCTCCCGGTCCCCACTAACTGCTCCTGGAACCCGCTCACTGCTCCTGGTCCCCGCTAACTGCTCCTGGTCCCTGCTCACTGCTCCTGTTCCCCGCTAACTGCTCCTGGTCACCGCTAACTGCTCCTGGACCCTGATCACTGCTCCTTGTCACTGCTCACTGCTCCTGGTCCCCGCTCACTGCTCCTTGTCACTGCTCACTGCTTCTGGTACCTGCTCACTGCTCCTGGTCCCCGCTAACTGCTCCTGGAACCCGCTCACTGCTCCTGGTCCCCGCTCACTGCTCCTGGTCCCTGCTCACTGCTCCTGGTCCCTGCTCACTGCTCCTGGTCCCGGCTCTCTGCTCCTGGTCCCTGCTCACTGCTCCTGGTCCCTGCTCACTGCTCCTGATCCCTGCTCACTGCTCCTGGTCCCTGCTCCTGGACCCTGCTCACTGCTCCTGGTCCCTGCTCACTGCTCCCGGTCCCTGCTCACTGCTCCTGGTCCCTGCTCACTGCTCCTGGTCAATGCTCACTGCTCCCGGTCCCTGCTCACTGCTCCTGTTCCCAGCTCATTGCTCCTGGTCCCCGCTCACTGCTCCTGGTCCCCGCTAACTGCTCCTGGTCCCTGCTCACTGCTCCTGGTCCCTGCTCACTGCTCCTGGTCTCTGCTCACTGCTCCCAGTCCCTGCTCACTAATCCTGGTCCCCGCTCACTGCTCCTGGTCCCTGCTCACTGCTCCTGGTCCCTGCTCAATGCTCCTGGTCCCAGCTCACTGCTCCCGGTCCCTGCTCAATGCTCCTGGTCCCAGCTCACTGCTCCCGGTCCCTGCTCGCTGCTCCCGGTCCCTGCTCACTGCTCCTGGTCCCTGCTCACTGCTCCTGGTCCTTGCTCACTGCTCCTGGTCCCTGCTCACTGCTCCTGGTCCCTGCTCCCTGCTCCTGGTCCCTGCTCACTGCTCCTGGCCCCTGCTCACTGCTCCCGGTCCCTGCTCACTGCTCCTGGTCCCTGCTCACTGCTCCTGGTCCCTGCTCACTGCTCCTGGTCCCAGCTCACAGCTCCCGGTCCCTGCTCACTGCTCCTTGTCCCCGCTCACTGCTCCTGGTCCCTACTCACTGCTCCTGGTCCCTGCTCACTGCTCCTGGAACCCGCTCACTGCTCCTGGTGCCTGCTCACTGCTACTGGTCCCTGCTCACTGCTCCTGGTCCCTGCTCACTGCTCCTGGTCCCTGCTCACTGCTCCTGGTCCCTGCTCACTGCTCCTTGTCACTGCTCAATGGTCCTGGTCCCAGCTCACTGCTCCTGGTCCCTGCTCACTGCTCCTGGTCTCTGCTCACTGCTCCCGGTCCCTGCTCACACTCCCAGTCGACATCCACTGATTCCAGCTGTAAGGTGAACAATTGGACAATCCAGGTTTGGAAGGGTCCAGCTCTCAGGTGATGCCTCCAACAGTTCAACATCATGACCATAAAATACACTGCACCCCGGCTCGCCATCAAGCTGACACATACAATATTGTGATCGTAAACTCCAACAGTGCAGACTGCATTATTATACTCGAGGGGAGAGTGTGACCGGGGAGAGTGTGACCAGCGAGTGTGTGACCGGGGAGAGTGTGACCGGAGAGAGTGTGACCAGGGAGAGTGTGACCGGGGAGAGTGTGACCGGGGAGAGTGTGACCGGGGAGAGTGTGATCGCGGAGAGTGTGACCGGGGAGAATTGGGCTGGGGAGAGTGTGACCGGGTAGAGTGTGACCGGGGAGATTGTGACCGGGGAGAGTGCGACCGGTGAGAGCGTGACCGGGAAGTGTGTGACCGGGGAGAGTGTGACTGGGGAGTGTGTGACCGGGGAGAGTGTGACCGGGGAGAGCGTGACCATGGAGAGCGTGACCGGGGACTGCGTGACCGGGGAGAGCGTGGCCGGGGAGAGCGTGGCCGGGGAGAGCGTGACCGGGGAGAGCATGACCGGGGAGAGCGTGACCGGGTAGAGTGTGACCGGGGAGAGTGTGACCGGGGAGAGCGTGACCGGGGATAGCGTGATCGGGGAGTGCGTAAACGGGGAGAGCGTGACCGGGGAGTGTGTGACCGGGGAGTGTGTGACCGGAGAGTGTGTGACCGGGGAAAGTGTGACCGGGGAGTGTGTGACCGGGGAGAGTGGGACCAGGGAGAGTGTGACCGGGGAGAGTGTGACCGGGGAGAAGGTGACCGGGGAGAGTGTGACCGGGGAGAAGGTGACCGGGGAGAGTGTGAACGGGGAGAGCGTGACCGGGGAGAGTGTGACCGGGGAGAGTGTGTGACTGGGGAGAGTGTGACCGGGGAGAGTGTGTGACTGGGGAGAGTGTGACCGGGGAGAGTGTGACCGGGGAGAAGGTGACCGGGGAGAGTGTGAACGGGGAGAGTGTGACCGGAGAGTGTGTGACCGGGGAAAGTGTGACCGAGGAGAGTGTGACCGGGGAGAAGGTGACCGGGAAGAGTGTGAACGGGGAGAGCGTGACCGGGGAGAGTGTGACCGGGGAGAGTGTGTGACTGGGGAGAGTGTGACCGGGGAGAGTGTGTGACTGGGGAGAGTGTGACCGGGGAGAGTGTGACCGGGGAGAAGGTGACCGGGGAGAGTGTGAACGGGGAGAGCGTGACCCGGGAGAGTGTGACCGGGGAGAGTATGACCGGAGACTGTGTGACCGGTGAAAGTGTGACCGCGGCCTGTGCCGTCTGCATTCTGCGGTCTGCAATGTGACAATTGCCGTGTGATGTCTGCAGTCTGACGTTTCGGTGTCAGTCGTGACTCAGTGGGTAGCACTCTCGCCCAATACTCCCTCGAATTATTTTTTTTCAGCGTGGCCCCTTTAACGGGCTCTGTGGATCATTCAAAATTCCGCGGATGCCAGGTTTTTCTATTTAAAAGCCGGTGAGCACAGCCGCACAACGTAAAGGGAACATTACTCTCGCCTCTGATTCAGGAGGTCGTGTATTCAAGTCCCACTCCAGTGACCTGAGCCCTTAATCCAGGCTGACACTCCCAGGAATGCTGCACTGTTGGAGGTGCTGTCATTCGGATGAGATATTAAACCGGCCCCGTCTTCCCCCTCAGGGGGATGTGAAAGATCCCATGGCAATATTCAAAGAAGAGCAGGGGAGTTCTCCCCGGTGTCCTGGACAATATTTATCCTTCAATCAACATCACTAAAACAGATTATCTGGTCATTATTTCATTGCACTTTGTGGGATCTTGCTGTGCACAATTTGACTGGTGCGTTTCCTACATTCCAACAGTGCCTACACTTCACAAGCACTTCATTGTCTGTAAAGTGCTTTGGGACGTCCTGAGGTGGTGAAAGGCGCTATGGAAATGCAAGTCTTCCTTCCTTTTCTCTGTGCCACGTTGTATTTTGAAGTTAAGCTCCCTGCCCGCTCAGAGCTGTGTCTCAGAGAGTGCTCAGTGCGGAATGGCCCAATCAGGAAGCTCCATTCTTATCACTCGCCTTCCTCCTTCCCTCAGGCACGGATGTTGTGAGATTGCCTGAGGGAAATGAGCTGACACTGTACTGAGAAACACGGGCCGGGGAAGTTCCCAGCTCATTCCATGCTGCTTAACCCAAGAACTCCCATTCACAGAACTACTTGTACTTCCCATTTCAGGCAACACGGGAATGGCGGGGCGATTACACGGGAGAACTTCCATTGCTGCTGAATGGGGGAAGTTCCAGGAAGCCTCCGTAGTGCTGACTCTGTGCACTTTCACACTATATAAACCCATGGTGAGCGTGAGGTGACAACTCACTCCTCACCCCGCACTCACTCTTCATCACTGAGCGCTTCCAACTTGGGGAAAGGACAAGATGAAGACAGCACTCTGTGTGGCTGCTGTTTTGGGAGCACTGCTTATCAGCTCTATCCAGGATGCTGCTGCTGCACCAGGTAAGAGATAGCTCCTTATTCCAATATTCTCCTAGAACCTGACAATTAACAAAACTGTTAGAAAACATGGTACAAACCCACTGCTGGTTTCCATCGATGGTTTGTGTTATTTATTAGCGCTCAGTGTATTTATTGATAATTTACTATCAGTGAGTATCCTACTGTGATATCCTCCAGGGTTTAACGGTGTCCATTCCTCCCTCTCTCGCCAGCTGGCACCATTACATTCGAGTGCTGCGAGACATTTAAGACCACTCGTATTCCTCATAAAAGGCTTGCAAGCTACAAGACAACAACTGGCTGTTCCACTCCCGCTATCATGTAAGTGTTTAAACGTGTTGTTTCCGAGTGTGCTTAAATCAAAGGTTTGGAGCTGGTGTCTGTGAATCTCCGATAATCACACCTCATTTCTCTGTTTCAGTTTTACAAACAAGCGGAATATGAAAATTTGCATTAAAGCCAGCGAGGAATGGGTTAAAACCGCAGTGCAATATCTGGAAAGGAGACTGAGGAATGAAGAGACTGAGAGAAGAAGGGATTGAAAACACAGCACCTTTAAACCATTTAAAATACCTTGTGTTGAAGTGGCACTTTATTCTGCTGGGTCAGAGACATAATGTAGAAGATGTTTCAGGACTGGCTCCACAAACCGATTCTCTGATCACTTGTAATTTCCCAGTTTATGTGATAATTAATACTAAAGATACTGGATGGTAACTAACTTTCCCCGAGTCAACTACACCCACTAAAAGTGACTAAAACAAGCTTGTGTAACTGTGTAAATATGGGTACAAGCCAATAAGAAACACTCGGGGAACAGCGTGTCTGAGATAGGGCAATATTCCATCGGCTGATATCCCACCTCAAGAAAATTCAACTGGGGAAAGCTCAGTGCAGACAATCTGTACGAACATTTCACTGGTGTTTGTCCCTCACCCCCCCGACTGCACCGGGCCATGGAGCAGATAGACAGAGCTGCAGCACCCACACTCGCAGGGAGTGCTGTGAGGGGCCAGGCACTGAGAGAGGGTGAGATACTGAGAGAGGGCTAGACACTGGGAGAGGGCCAGACACTGAGAGAGGGCTAGACACTGGGAGAGTGCCAGGCACTGAGAGAGGGTGAGATACTGAGAGAGGGCCAGACACTGAGAGAGGGTGAGATACTGGGAGAGTGCCAGACACTGGGATAGGGCCAGTCACTGAGAGAGGGTGAGATACTGGGAGAGGGCCAGGCACTGAGAGAGGGTGAGATACTGAGAGAGGGCCAGACACTGGGAGAGGGTGAGATACTGAGAGAGGGCCAGGCACTGAGAGAGGGTGAGATACTGAGAGAGGGCCAGGCACTGAGAGAGGGTGAGATACTGAGATAGGGTGAGATACTGGGAGAGGGCCAGGCACTGAGAGAGGGTGAGATACTGAGAGAGGGCCAGACACTGGGAGAGGGTGAGATACTGAGAGAGGGCCAGGCACTGAGAGAGGGTGAGATACTGAGAGAGGGCCAGGCACTGAGAGAGGGTGAGATACTGAGATAGGGTGAGATACTGAGAGAGGGCCAGGCACTGAGAGAGGGCCAGACACTGGGAGAGGGCCAGACACTGGGAGAGGGCCAGACACTGAGAGAGGGCCAGACACTGAGAGAGGTGGCCAGACACTGAGAGAGGGTGAGATACTGAGAGAGGGCCAGGCACTGAGAGAGGGTGAGATACTGAGAGAGGGCCAGACACTGGGAGAGGGCCAGACACTGGGAGAGGGCCAGAGACTGAGAGAGGGCCAGACACTGGGAGAGGGCCAGACACTGAGAGAGGGCCAGACACTGAGAGAGGTGGCCAGACACTGAGAGAGGGCCAGACACTGGGAGAGGGTCAGACACTGAGAGAGGTGGCCAGACACTGGAAGAGGGTGAGATACTGAGAGAGGGCCAGGCACTGAGAGAGGGTGAGATACTGAGAGAGGGCCAGACACTGGGATAGGGCCAGACACTGGGATAGGGCCAGACACTGAGAGGTGGCCAGACACTGGGAGAGGGCCAGTCACTGGGAGAGAGCCAAACACTGAGAGGTGGCCAGACACTGGGAGAGGGCCAGACACTGGGAGAGTGCCAGACACTGGGATAGGGCCAGACACTGAGAGGTGGCCAGACACTGGGAGAGGGCCAGACACTGGGAGAGAGCCAAACACTGAGAGGGGCCAGTCACTGAGAGAGGGCTAGACACTGAGAGGGGGCCAGACACTGGGAGAGTCCAGACACTGGGAGAGGGCCAGACACCGAGAGGGGCCAGACATTGGGAGAGGGCCAGACACTGAGAGAGGGCCAGACCTGGGAGGGGTCCAGACACTGGGAGGGGTCCAGACACTGAGAGGCGGGGGGGCTGATACTGGGAAGGGTGTGTAGGGTCTGAGGGCACATCCTGAGGACAGGGTCTGATGGCACATCCTGAGGACAGGTTCTGAGGGCACATCCTGAGGACAGGGTCTGAGGGCACATCCTGAGGACAGGGTCTGAGGGCACATCCTGAGGACCAGGTCTGAGGGCACATCCTGAGGGCAGGGTCTGAGGGCACATCCTGAGGACAGGGTCTGAGGCGCATCCTGAGGACAGGGTCTGAGGCACATCCTGAGGACAGGGTGTGAGGGCAGTTTCAGGAGATGAAAATGGATAATATTAAAATATAGTAAGAAGATCCTGAATAGAAAGTGTGGCCAGATTGAGTGTGAAGCGGCCCTTTGGGATCAGTGGGACAGATTGCCGTGACATCCAGTAATCCTGGGAATCTCTGGGCGTTGATTCCATTGATAATCTCTGTGCTTTGAATATTTACACCATCACTTTCCTCATTGTTTTGCTGGTTTCTCAGCTCCTGATGTTTCTGAATTGAAAGTGTGGCCGTGAAATAAAGGAGGTTTTTGGAGAATGTGCCTGTTGTTGTCCGTCTGTGAACAGCTTCCTTCTTCATTTGTATTCAACAGACAAACACGTTCGAATTTCATCACACCATTCATCTCAGGGTTCATGCATTTGGCACTTTCTATTGCTATATTTACTGAGCGAGCTGATTGGCCGAGGCAGTGTGGATGGTGAGAAGGGAGTTATACTGCCTGACATACAATGACACAGATTGTACAGCACAGAAACAGGCCATTCAGCCCAACAGGTCCCAGCCGGTGTTTATGCTCCACACGAGCCTCCTCTCACCCCTCTTCATCGCACCCTCTCAGCATAACCCTCTATTCCTTCCTCCCTCATGTACTTATCTAGCCTCCCCCTAAATGCATCCATGCTATTTACCTCAACTACTCCCTGTGGTAGCGAGTTCCACATTCTAACCACTCTCTGGGTACGGAAGTGTCTCCTGAATTCATTATTGGATTTATTAGTGACTATGTTATATTTACGGCCCATAGTTTGGACTCTGCACAAGTGGAAACATCTTCTCCACATCGACCCTATCAAACCCTTTCAGAATATGGAGACCAGAACTCTGCACAGTACTCCGAGTGTGGTCTAACCAAGGTTCGATACACGTCTAACATAACTTCTCAGCTTTTGAATTTGATTGTTCTTGTTCCTCTAGAAATGAACCCCAGTGCTTTGTTTATAGTTTTAATGGTTTGTGAAGCTGCATTGATACGTTTAATGATTTGTGTTTCTAACTCTAGATCCCTTTATAGAATCATAGAATGACACAGCAAACAAGGAGCCCATTGGGCCCATTAATCCCACGTCCCTGCTCCTTCCCCAGAGAGCTGCAAATGTTCCCTTCAAGTATTTATCCAGTTCCCTTTGGAACATTATTAATATAACGTTGTGCCTCTGCCCCTGGTGCCAGGGTGGAGGACATCACTGAACGAGTGCAGAACATTTTGCGGGCAAAAGGGGAACTGCCAGAAGTTGTGTCCATGTGTGAACCAATGACATAGGCAGGAAAAGAGATGAGGTCCGACAGACAGAGTTTCAGGAGCTCAGGAGGAGGGTAGTCCAGGACCTCAATGGTGGTAATCTCTGGATTCGCCCAGTGCCACGTGCGAGTGAGTATAGGAACAGTAAGGCAAGGCAGGTTAATGCGTGGCTGGAGGAAGGGTGCATCAGAGAGGATGAAGCATCAGATGGAGAAACAAGGTTGATAGAGAACTGGGGGAGATAGAGGAAAAGATATGTAGGCAAATCTCAGAGAAGTGTAGAAATTATAGGGTAATAATAGTAGGGGATTTCAACTTCCCCAATATTAACTGGGATAGTCAGAGTGTGAAAGGCTTAGAGGGTGCGGAATTCTTAAAGTGCATCCAGGAGAGCTTTTTGAGCCAGCATGTAGAAAGTCCTCCAAGAGAGGGGGCGGTACGGGACCTAATTCTAGGGAATGTAGCCGGGCAAGTGGTAAAAGTGTCAGTAGGAGAGCATTTTGGTGACAGTGACCATAATTCGTTGAGATTTAAGCTAGTCATGGAAAAGGACAAAGATGGACCGGAAATAAAGTTTCTAAATTTGGGGAAGACCGATTTTAATATGATAAGGCAGGATCTGGCCAAAGTGGACTGGGATCAGCTATTTGTAGGAAAATCCACATCAGAGCAGTGGGAGTCATTCAGAAAGGAAATAGAAAGAGTACAGCACCAATATGTTCCCATAAAGGTCATGGGTGGGACCAACAAGTCCAGGGAACCCTGGATGTCAAGGGATATACAGGAGTGGATTAGGAAAAAAAGGGAGGCATTTGGCAGATACACAGGACTAAAAACAGTGGAAGCCCCAGAGGAGTTTAGAAAGTGCAGGGGGGTACTTAAAAAAGAAATTAGGAGAGCAAAGAGGGGGCATGAAAAAACACTGGCGGGCAAAATAAAGGAAAATCCCAAGGTGTTTTATAAGTATATTAAGGGCAAGAGGATAACCAGGGAAAGAGTAGGGCCCATTAGGGACCAAAGTAGCAATCTGTGTGTAGAGCCGGAAGATGTGGGCGAGGTTTTAAATGAATATTTTGCATCTGTGTTCACTTTGGAGAAGGACGATGTAGGCATAGAAATCAGGCAGGGGGATTGTGATATATTAGAACAAATTAGCATTGCGAGGGAGGAGGTACTAGCGGTTTTAGCGGGCTTAAAAGTGGATAAATCCCCAGGCCCAGACGAGATGTATCCCAGGCTGCTGTGTGAGGCAAGGGAGGAGATTGCAGGGGCTCTGACACAAATTTTCAGAACCTCTCTGGCCACAGGGGAGGTGCCAGAGGACTGGAGGACAGATAACGTAGTACCATTATTCAAGAAGGGTAGTAGGGATAAACAAGGGAATTACAGGCCAGTGAGCCTAACATCAGTGGTAGGGAAATTATTGGAAAAAATTCAGAGGGACAGAATTAGTCTCCACTTGGAGAGGCAAGGATTAATCAAGGATAGTCAGCATGGCTTTGTCAGGGGGAGATCATGTCTAACCAATTTGATTGATTTTTTTGAGGGGGTGACTCGGTGTGTGGATGAGGGTAGTGCAGTTGATGTAGTCTACATGGACTTCAGTAAGGCTTTTGACAAAGTCCCGCATGGGAGACTGATCAAGAAGGTAAGAGCCCATTGGATCCAGGGCAATTTGGCACATTGGATCCAAAATTGGCTTAGTGGCAGGAGGCAGAGGGTGATGGTCGAAGGTTGTTTTTGTGACTGGAAGCCTGTGTCCAGTGGTGTACCGCAGAGATCGGTGCTGGGTCCCTTGCTGTTTGTAGTGTACATTAATGATTTAGATATGAATGTAGGAGCTATGATCAGTAAGTTCGCAGACGACACGAAAATTGGTGGAGTGGTAAATAGCGAGGAGGGAAGCCTCAGGCTGCAGGACGATATAGACGAGTTGGTCAGATGGGCAGAACAGTGGCAAATGGAATTTAACCCTGAAAAGTGTGAGGTGATGCATTTTGAGAGGACTAACAAAGCAAGGGAATACACAATGGACCCTAGGAAGGACAGAGGATCAGAGGGACCTTGGTGTGCATGTACATAGATCCCTGAAGGCAGCAGGACAGGTAGATAAGGTGTTTAAGAAGGCATATGGGATACTTGCCTTCATTAGCCGAGGCATAGAATATAAGAGCAGGGATGTTATGATGGAGCTGTACAAAACACTAGTTAGGCCACAGCTGGAATACTGTATGCAGTTCTGGTCACCACACTATAGGAGTGATGTGATTGTATTGGAGAGGGTGCAGAGAAGATTCACCAGTATGTTACCTGGGCTGGAGCGCTTCAGCTATGAAGAGAGACTGGACAGGCTGGGATTGTTTTCCTTAGAGCAGAGAAGGCTGAGGGGGGACCTGATTGAGGTGTACTAAATTATGAGGGGCATAGATAGGGTAGATAGAAAGGAACTGTTCCCCTTAGTAGAGGGGTCAATAACCAGGGGGCATAGTTTCAACGTAAGGGGCAGGAGGTTTAGAGGGGATTTGAGGAAAAACTTTTTCACCCAGAGGGTGGTTGGAATCTGGAACTCACTGCCTGAAAGGGTGGTAGAGGCAGGAACCCTCAACATTCAAGAAGCATTTAGATGAGCACTTGAAACGCCATAGCATACAAGGCTAGGGACCAAGTGCTGGAAACTGGGATTAGAATAGACAGGGCTTGATGGGCGGCGCGGACACGATGGGCCGAAGGGCCTCTTTCTGTGCTGTCTAACTCTATGACTCGATGACGTGTCCCGCGGGAACAATGTGACCTGTTCACACTGGAGGAGCCCAGCGCGCAGGCGCAGTGCCCGCCCGTATCCGGAGCATGCGCAGTGTCACTGTGATCCGGACTCTCCGAGTGCGACCAGCGGAATTAGGCGGCAGAAGCTGTTTTTGCGCCGATTACGAATCAGGGAGCGCAGGGAGGTAATGCATCCGGCGGGTGAGCTTCATAAACATCTGGTGTAGGCCGCAAGCCCCGAATGAGAACCTACGGATTCCGCGTTTGCAGCTCCGGGGCTTTTTCACAGGAACAGGCCCTGGCTAACGGCGGCCATCTTTGTAAAGCAAAGCAGCATCTTTGTTCGCCGCCATCTTGATTCCTGCGGCCATCTTTGTAAAGGAACCAAACGTGGGCGGGGCTTCAGGGTCCCAGGAGAACTGAGCCCAGCCAGAGTCAGCACCTTCAGGGGAGGAGAGGGAGGGGAACCAGTGAGTGTAGAACTGATCCCAGCCATAGTCAGCACCTTCAGGGGAGGAGAGGGAGGGGAACCAGTGAGTGTAGAACTGAACCCAGCCAGAGTCAGCACCTTCAGGGGAGGAGAGGGAGGGGAACCAGTGAGTGTAGAACTGAACCCAGCCAGAGTCAGCACCTTCAGGGGAGGAGAGGGAGGGGAACCAGTGAGTGTAGAACTGAACCCAGCCAGAGTCAGCACCTTCAGGAGAGGAGAGGGAGGGGAACCAGTGAGTGTAGAACTGAACCCAGCCAGAGTCAGCACCTTCAAGGGAGGAGAGGGAGGGGAACAAGTGAGTGTAGAACTGAACCCAGCCAGAGTTGGTGGAGAAAACTGGAAGTGGAGAAAAAACTGTCTTGAGCCGTGCGATGTGTTTGGATTTTAACACACATTTTAGCACAGGGAGGAAGGACAATGTGTAGGATGGGAATTTACAGCTTTGGAGGAACAAGAGAGGAAAGAATGTTCTTTAGAAACTAGAATTGTCTGTTCTGAATTTCTGTCCTGTATTTACAGTGATGAGTTTTGTAAACTCCTTTTACAGGGTATTGGAAGGGGAGGATTTGCAGACGGGAAATTCAAACGAAACATCAGGTCAAGATCTGACAGAGTCGCTCAATTCATCAGGACCTGAATATTGTCGGCCTTTGAATGTGGAAGGAGAAATGTTTGTCTGTTCTGTCTGTGGGAAAAGATTTCAAACATCAGTGTGACTGGAAAAGCACCGAGACACACACACCCGAGTGAGAGTGTTCCAGTGCACTGACTGTGGAAAGAGCTTTAACCAGTTACACAGCCTGAAAAAACATCGCACCATTCACAGCGGGGAGAAACCGTACACGTGTTCTGTGTGTGATGAGGCTTCAACTGATCATCCAACCTGGAGAGACACAGGGACACCCACACCACGGAGAAACCGGGGAAATGTGGGGACTGTGGGAAGGGATTCAGTTACCCGTCCCAGCTGGAAATTCATCGGCGCACTCACACCAGGGAGAGGCCGTTCACCTGCTCCATGTGTGGGAAGGGATTCACTCAGTCATCCAGCCTGCTGACACACCAGCGAGTTCACACTGATAAGAGACTGTACAAATGTTCTGACTGTGAGAAAAGCTTTAAAAGCAAACAGCACCTGCTGAGACACCAACGCACTCACACTGGGGACAGTTCATTCACCTGCTCCGTGTGTGGGAAGAGATTCTCTGATTCATCCAGTTTACTGAGACACCAACGCACTCACACTGGGGAGAGGCCGTTCACCTGCTCCCTGTGTGGGAAGGGATTCGCTCAGTCATCCAACCTGCTGCAGCACCAGCGAGTTCACACTGGAGAGAGACCGTTCACCTGCTGCGAGTGTGGGAAGGAATTCGCTCGGTCATCCCGCCTTACACAACAACAGCTTGTTCACACAGATAAGAGACCATTTAAATGTTCTGACTGTGAAAAGAACTTTAAAAGCACAAGGGATCTGCTGACACACCAGCGAGTACACACCGGGGAGAGGCCATTCACCTGCTGTCAATGTGGGAAGGGATTCACTGCGTTATCCAACCTGCTGAAACACCAGCGAGTTCACACTGGGGAGAGGCCATTCACCTGCTCTGAGTGTGCGAAGGGATTCACTCAGTCATCCAGCCTGCTGAGACACCAGCGAGTTCACAAGTGATTACACAAGGTTGGATTCTGCTGTTATTGCTGCTGTTAATCACATCCCGGACTGAATCATGTTAATTCTGACAGTTGGAGTTTGTTTCTGCTGATGTTAATAGCCCCTATAACTGGGCTGGAGTTCAATATTTTGATGTTTCAAATAACGCAGTGTGTCGATATTTGATGTCTCCAAGATAAAAGGAGACTAATTGATGTCCTGTTACCAACTGCTCCATTTTTGGGCCTTTTCTCCTTTCTAACTCAAGATTATTTCAGTTCTCATACCTTCGGTTACTCTCATGGACAAGTCCCAGCTCCCCATACCTTCCAGAGTGCCTCTCCTAGCCTTGGTATCCAGGGAAGGTCTCGGTAACACGCCCGGGATCACTAAACACAAAACCCAGTCTGTTAATCACTTTCAGCTACTGGACTTAGCGTGTGTCCCACAGCATCTCTCTCACCTTCGATGTGTGAATAGAGCATCATGCCTGCAAACCTGCTTTCAATTTCAATTTGAATCCACTCAGCAAGTGTATTTAAAACAATACGTACAAGTAAACAGATCACATCAAATAATTGACAAAGGTTTAGAGTCAACAAGATGAACAAGTGAACACATCACGGCCCAATACCCCAGCTCTATATTCACAGGAGAAAGTCTGTTATCTAACTCCTCGAGTGGACAGAATAGAGAAAGATCCCAACTCTAAGAACATCTAGAATCTGTTGTAAATATCTTTCAAATCCTGACTGGTCCAATCTGTCGGTTTCCTTTCAATTGAAGTGAATGGAAGATGAGAGGGGTGTTGGCATATGGACCTCGGTTAATTCAGCTTCTGAAAGGTGTTCATGTTTAGTTCATTCGATATCGGGGGAAATGTGGTCAGTATCATTAGAGGGAGAGAGATTTCACTGAGCAACAGCTGGTGTTTGCAACCAACTGACCTTGGATATTGTAATCATATAATGTTTCGATCAGAAAGTTGTTGGGATAAGGAAAGTCTGGAGACTAGTGGTTTGTGCTGCCCCAGGAAGGCCACAGTGTTTTTACCTGCTTCTGACATTGTTGATGTGTGTTGAAGAAAATGCAGACTTGTGTCTCTGGACTGTGCAGCAGCCAGAGACGACCATATTAGGCAATGCCAGCTCCAGTTTGATAAGAGGTTGATGGCAGAGCAAGAGATCCAGCAGTTTTAAGAATTTATCTCCCGTTATCTGCAGGCATCGAATGTCGCGGCGTGCTGACAAAATTGGACTTAAGACTTTAACCTATTGGGTTCAATTATTGGGATCGATTGTTAAAGAATTGAATTGTTATAGAATGGAAAAGTAGTGAAGTTATGCTAAACTTGTATCGAACCTTGGTTAGACCACACTTGGAGCACTGTGTACAATTCTGGTCGCCACTCTAACCCCACCTTCTCTCTCTCTCACTATTCATGGTCACTGCTGCAGTAATTGATCCTCTGACCTTTCCTCTCTTGTCCCTCCTACACCCCTAATACACGGCCCGACACAATCTCCCTCCCCCGACATCCTCACTGTGCTGGAATCCACACCAGTCTCCCCATCTGCTCCTTGTTCTCTCCCTGGATCCGAAAATTACTGAACTCAGTCTTCCCTCCTGAAGTCTACAGGCTCTAAAACTGAAGCTTGGTGTCCCTCAGTCCCTACTCCTCCCCTTCTCTCCTCTTTTCCCCCGGGCTGTGACCACACTCTGGGCCTTGGGCCTTGCCCGGGGATTCTCAGTATGAACAGGTGGGGTGTGTTTTGAGACAGGGTGTCCCCGCTCTCCTCCACTTTTCCCCAGGGTGTGTCCACACTCTGGGCCTTGGGC
This sequence comes from Squalus acanthias, assembly GCA_030390025.1. Classification (NCBI taxonomy): domain Eukaryota; kingdom Metazoa; phylum Chordata; class Chondrichthyes; order Squaliformes; family Squalidae; genus Squalus; species Squalus acanthias. The sequence goes on from JASTWF010000275.1 coordinate 507,153, forward strand.
CTTGCCCGGGGATTCTCAGTATGAACAGGTGGGGTGTGTTTTGAGACAGGGTGTCCCCGCTCTCCTCCTCTTTTCCCCCTTGGTTGTGTCCACACTCTGGGACTTGGGCCTTGCCCGGGGATTCACAGTATGAACAGGTGGGGTGTGTTTTGAGACAGGGTGTCTCCGCTCTCCTCCTCTTTTCCCCCGGGGTGTGTCCACACTCTGGGCCTTGGGCCTTGCCCGGGGATTCTCAATATGAACAGGTGGGGTGTGTTTTGAGACAGGGTGTCCCCGCTCTCCTCCTCTCTCCCCGGGGTGTGTCCACACTCTGGGCCTTGGGCCTTGCCCGGGGATTCTCAGTATGAACAGGTGGGGTGTGTTTTGAGACAGGGTGTCCCCGCTCTCTTCCTCTTTTCCCCGGGGTGTGTTCCACACTCTGGGCCTTGGGCCTTGCCCGGGGATTCTCAGTATGAACAGGTGGGGTGTGTTTTGAGACAGGGTGTCCCCGCTCTCCTCCTCTTTTCCCCAGGGTGTGTCCACACTCTGGGCCTTGGGCCTTGCCCAGAGATTCTCAGTATGAACAGGTGGGGTGTGTTTTGAGACAGGGTGTCCCCGCTCTCCTCCTCTTTTCCCCAGGGTGTGTCCACACTCTGGGCCTTGGGCCTTGCCCGGGGATTCTCAGTATGAACAGGTGGGGTGTGTTTTGAGACAGGCTGTCCCCGCTCTCCTCCTCTTTTCCCCCGGGCTGTGACCACACTCTGGGCCTTGGGCCTTGCCCGGGGATTCTCAGTATGAACAGGTGGGGTGTGTTTTGAGACAGGGTGTCCCCACTCTCCTCCTCTTTCCCCGGGGTGTGTCCACACTCTGGGCCTTGGGCCTTGCCCGGGGATTCTCAGTATGAACAGGTGGGGTGTGTTTTGAGACAGGGTGTCTCCGCTCTCCTCCTCTTTTCCCCCTTGGTTGTGTTTCACACTCTGGGCCTTGGGCCTTGCCCGGGGATTCTCAGTATGAACAGGTGGGGTGTGTTTTGAGACAGGGTGTCTCCGCTCTCCTCCTCTTTTCCCCCGGGGTGTGTCCACACTCTGGGCCTTGGGCCTTGCCCGGGGATTCTCAGTATGAACAGGTGGGGTGTGTTTTGAGACAGGGTGTCTCCGCTCTCCTCCTCTTTTCCCCCGGGGTGTGTCCACACTCTGGGCCTTGGGCCTTGCCCGGGGATTCTCAGTATGAACAGGTGGGGTGTGTTTTGAGACAGGGTGTCTCCGCACTAAACCTTTAAAGGGACAAGGAGACGACCAGCTGGGCTGAATGGCCCTGCTTTATGACATCACTGCAGTGCCTAGCAACCAACCTCCCTCAGTCCTGCTCATTATGGGCTGGCAGTGTTTGATGGGACAGTGCAGAGGGAGCTTTACTCTGTATCTAACCCGTGCTGTACCTGGCCTGGGAGTGTTTGATGGGACAGTGTAGAGGGAGCTTTACGCTGTATCTAACCCGTGCTGTACCTGCCCAGGGAGTGTTTGACGGGACAGTGCAGAGGGAGCTTTACTCTGTATCTAACCCGTGCTGTACCTGCCCTGGGAGTGTTTGATCGGACAGTGTAGAGGGAGCTTTACTGTGTATCTAACCTGTGCTGTACATAGCCTGGCAGCGTTTGATTGAGACAGTGCAGAGGGAACATTAGTCTGTATCTAACCCGTGCTATACCTGCCCTGGGAGTGTTTGATGGGACAGTGCAGAGGCAGCTTTACTCTGTATCAAACCTGAGCTGTACCTGCCCTGGGAGTGTTTGATGGGACAGTTTAGAGGCAGCTTTACTCTGTATCTAAACCCTGCTGTACCTGCCCTGGGAGTGTTTGATGGGACAGCATAGAGGGAGCTTTACTCTGTATCTAACCCGTGCTGTACCTGCCCTGGGAGTGTTTGATGAGACAGTGTAGAGGGAGCTTTACTCTGCATCGAACACATGCTGTACCTGCCCTGGGAGTGTTTGATGGGACACTTTAGAGGGAGCTTTACTCTGCATCTAACCCGTGCTGTACCTGCCCTGGGAGTGTTTGATGGGACAGTGTAGAGGGAGCTTTACTCTTATCTAACCCGTGCTGTAACTGCCCTGGGATCTTTGATGCAACAATGTACAGGGAGCTTTACTCTGTATCTAACCCGTGCTGTACCTTTCCTGGGAGTGTTTGACCGGAATGTATCGAACATGCGTTACTCTGTATGTTACCCGTGCTGTACATAAGAACATAAGAACATAAGAAATAGGAGCAGGAGTAGGCCAATCGGCCCCTCGAGCCTGCTCCGCCATTCAATAAGATCATGGCTGATCTGATCCTAACCGCCAATCTACTATCTATCACAGAACCATCTCCTGCATCTAACAGAATTGCACACACAAAATAGGAGCAGAATCAGGCTACACAGTCCCTGGGCCCGCTCCACTACCCACAGGGCCATGACCGATCCGAACCTAGACTCATGTCCAAATTCCTGCCCGCTCCCCGTAACCCTTAATGCCCTTTACTTCTAGGAAACTGTCTATTTCTGTTTTAAATTTAATTAATGTTGCAGCTTCTACAGCTTTTTGTGGCAGCATATTCCATGGACCTACCACCCTCTGAGTGAAGTAGTTCCTCCTCATCTCAGTTTTGAAAGAGCAGCCCCTTATTCTAAGACTATGTCCCCTAGTTCTCGTCTCACCCGTCATCGGGAACATCCTCCCCGCATCCACCCGATCCAACCCCTTCACAATCTTATATGTTTCAATAAGATCGCCTCTCATTCTTCTGAACTCCAATGAGTAGAGTCCCAATCTACCCAACCTCTCCTCATATGACCACCCCCTCATCCCCGGGATTAACCGAGTGAACCTTTTTTGCACTGCCTCGAGAGCAAGGATGTCTTTCCTTAAGTAAGGACACCAAAACTGTATGCAGTATTCCAGGTGCGGTCTCACCAATACCTTGTACAACTGAAGCAATACCTCCCTATTTTTATATTCTATCCCCCTAGCAATGAAAGCCAACATTCCATTTGCCTTCTTAATCACTTGCTGCACCTGCATACTAACCTTTTGAGTTTCGTGCACCAGGACCCCCAGATCCCTTTGCACTTCAGTACTCTCCAGTTTCTTGCCATTAAGATAATAAATTGCTCTAGGATTTTTCCTGCCAAAGTGCATCACCTCACACTTTCCAGTGTTGTATTCCATCTGCCAAATCTCTGCCCACTTACTTAGCCTGTCTATGTCCCCTTGCAGGTTTTTTATGTCCTCCTCACTCACTACTTTCCCTCCCATCTTAGTATCATCTGCAAATTTTGATATGTTACACTTGGTCCCTTCCTCCAAATTGTTAATATAGATTGTGAAGAGTTGGGGACCCAGCACTGACCCCTGTGGAACACCACTAGTTACTGATTGCCAGTCTGAGAATGAACCATTTATCCCAACTCTTTGCTTTCTGTTAGATAGCCAATCCTCTATCCATGCCAGAATATTACCCCCAATCCCGTGATTTTTTACCTTAAGCAATAATCTTTTGTGTGGCACCTTGTCAAATGCCTTTTGGAAGTCTAAATACACTACGTCCACTGGTTCCCCTTTATCCACTCTATATGTTACTTCCTCAAAGAACTCCAGCAAATTTGTCAAACATGACTTCCCCTTCGTAAAACCATGCTGACTTTGTCCTATTAAATTATGATTATCCAAATGTCCTGTTACTGTTTCCTTAATAATGGACTCCAAAATTTTACCTACCACAGATGTTAGGCTAACCGGTCTATAGTTACCAGCCTTCTGTCTACTGCCCTTTTTAAATAAGGGTGTTACATTAGCAGTTTTCCAGTCTGCCGGGACCTTAGCGGAATCCAGGGAGTTTTGAAAAATTATTACCAATGCATCTACAATCCCTACCGCCACTTCCTTCAAGACTCTAGGATGTAAGCCATCAGGTCCAGGTGATTTATCCGCCTTGAGTCCCATTATTTTACCGAGTACCACTTCCTTAGTGATTTTGATCGTGTTTAGCTCCTCTCCCCCTATAGCCCCCTGTTTGTCCAGTGTTGGGATATTCTTAGTGTCCTCTACTGTAAAGACTGATACAAAATATTCATTCAGTGTTTTTGCCATCTCCATATTTCCCACCATTAATTTCCCGGTCTCATCCTCTAAGGGACCAACATTTACTTTAGCCACCTGCCCTGGGAGTGTTTGATGGGACAGTGTAGAGGGAGCTTTACTCTGTATCTAACCCGTGCTACACCTGCCCCAGGAGTGTTTGATGGGACAGCGTAGAGGGAGCCTTACTCTGTATCTAACCCATGCTGTTCCTGCCCTGGGAGTGTTTGATGGACAAAATTGAGAGGTCGCACAACACCAGGTTATAGTCCAACAGTTTTATTTGAAATCACAAGCTTTCGGAGCTATCGATTGCTCCTTCCTCAGGTGAAGTAAATTGGATACAGAATCGCCAGAGCATATATAGATGGAAAACACAGCATGTGTACTTTACAATTGCAGACCAATTGTGTTTGATGGGACAGTGTAGAGGGAACTTTACTCTGTATGTAACCCATGCTGTACCTGCCCTGGGAGTGTTTGATGGGACAGTGTAGAGGGAGCTTTACTCTGTATCTAACCCCGTGCTGTACCTGCCCTTGCAGTGTTTGATAGGACAGTGCAGTGGGAGCTTTACTCTGTATCTGACCCGTGCGTTACCTGCCCTGGGAGTGTTTGAGGAACAGTGCAGAGGGAGCTTTACTCTGTATCTGAGCCATGATATTTACTCTGTATCTAACCCCGTGCTGTACCTGCCCTGGGAATGTTTGATGGGACAGTATAGAGGGAGCTTTACTCTGTATCTGAGCCATGATAAACTGCCCTGGGAGTGTTTGATGGGACACTATAGAGCGAGCTTTACTCTGTCTCTAACACGTGCTGTACCTGCCCTGGGACTGTTTCATGGGACAGTGTAGAGGGAGCTTTACCCTGTTTATAACCCGTGGTGTACCTGCCTGGGACTGTTTGATGGGACAGTGTAGAGAGAGTTTTACGCTGTATCTAACCAGTGCTGCACCTGTCCTGGGAGTGTTTGATGGGACAGTATAGAGGGGGCTTTACTCTGTATCTGACTCGTGCTGTACCTGCCCTGGAAGTGGTTGATGGGACAGTGTAGAGGGGGCTTTACTCTGTATCTAACCCGTGCTTTATCTGCCCTGGGAGTGTTAGATGGGACAGCATAGAGGGAGCTTTACTCTGTATCTAACCCGTGCTGCACCTGCCCTGGGAGTGTTTGATGGGACAGTGTAGAGGGGGCTTTACTCTGTATGTTACCCGTGCTGTATCTGCCTTGGGAGTGTTTGATGGGACAGTGGAGAGGGAGCTTTGCTCTGTATCTAACCCGTGCTGCACCTTCCCTGGGAGTGTTTGATGGGACACTGTAGAGGGAGCTTTACTCTGTATCTAACCAGTGCTGTACCTGCCCTGGGAGTGTTTGATGGGACAGTGCAGAGGGAGCTTTACTCTGTATCTGACCCGTGCTGTACCTGCCCTGGGAATGTTTGATGGGACAGTATAGAGGGAACTTTACTGTGTATCTAACCCGTGCTGTACCTGCCCTGGGAGTGTTTGATGGGACAGTGCAGGGGGAGCTTTACTCTATATATAACCCGTGCTGTACCTGCCCTGGTAGTGTTTCATGGGACAGTGCAGAGAGAGCTTTACTCTGTATCTAACCCGTGCTGTAGCTGCCCTGGGAGTGTTTGATGCGACAGTGTAGAGGGAGCTTTGCTCTGTATCTGACCCGTGTTGTACCTGCCCTGGGAGTGTTTGATGGGACAGTGCAGAGGGAGCTTTACTCTGTATCTAACCCGTGCTGTACCTGCCCTGGGAGTGTTTGATGGGACAGTGTAGAAGGAGCTTTACTCTGTATCTAACCCGTGCTGTACCTACCCTGGGAGAGTGTGATGGGACAGTGCAGAGGGAGCTTTACATAAGAACATAAGAAATAGGAGCAGGAGTAGGCCAATCGGCACCTCGAGCCTGCTCTGCCATTCAATAAGATCATGGCTGATCTGATCCTAACCGCCAATCTGCTATCTACTATCACAGAACCATCTCCTGCATCTAACAGAATTGCACACACGAAATAGGAGCAGGATCAGGCTACACGATCCCTGGGCCCGCTCCACTACCCACAGGGCCATGACCGATCCGAACCGAGACTCATGTCCAAATTCCTGCCCGCTCCCCTTAACCCTTAATGCCCTTTACTTCTCGGAAACTGTGTATTTCTGTTTTAAATTTATTTAATGATGTAGCTTCTACAGCTTTTTGTGGCAGCATATTCCATGGACCTACCACCCTCTGAGTGAAGTAGTTCCTCCTCATCTCAGTTTTGAAAGAGCAGCCCCTTATTCTAAGACTATGTCCCCTAGTTCTCGTCTCACCCGTCATCGGGAACATCCTCCCCGCATCCACCCGATCCAACCCCTTCACAATCTTATATGTTTCAATAAGATCGCCTCTCATTCTTCTGAACTCCAATGAGTAGAGTCCCAATCTACCCAACCTCTCCTCATACGACCACCCCCTCATCCCCGGGATTAACCGAGTGAACTTTTTTTGCACTGCCTCGAGAGCAAGGATGTCTTTCCTTAAGTAAGGACACCAAAACTGTATGCAGTATTCCAGGTGCGGTCTCACCAATACCTTGTACAACTGAAGCAATACCTCCCTATTTTTATATTCTATCCCCCTAGCAATGAAAGCCAACATTCCATTTGCCTTCTTAATCACTTGCTGCACCTGCATACTAACCTTTTGAGTTTCGTGCACCAGGACCCCCAGATCCCTTTGCACTTCAGTACTCTCCAGTTTCTTGCCATTAAGATAATAAATTGCTCTAGGATTTTTCCTGCCAAAGTGCATCACCTCACACTTTCCAGTGTTGTATTCCATCTGCCAAATCTCTGCCCACTTACTTAGCCTGTCTATGTCCCCTTGCAGGTTTTTTATGTCCTCCTCACTCACTACTTTCCCTCCCATCTTAGTATCATCTGCAAATTTTGATATGTTACACTTGGTCCCTTCCTCCAAATCGTTAATATAGATTGTAAAGAGTTGGGGACCCAGCACTGACCCCTGTGGAACACCACTAGTTACTGATTGCCAGTCTGAGAATGAACCATTTATCCCAACTCTTTGCTTTCTGTTAGATAGCCAATCCTCTATCCATGAGAGAATATTACCCCCAATCCCGTGATTTTTTACCTTAAGCAATAATCTTTTGTGTGGCACCTTGTCAAATGCCTTTTGGAAGTCTAAATACACTACGTCCACTGGTTCCCCTTTATCCACTCTATATGTTACTTCCTCAAAGAACTCCAGCAAATTTGTCAAACATGACTTCCCCTTCGTAAAACCATGCTGACTTTGTCCTATTAAATTATGATTATCCAAATGTCCTGTTACTGTTTCCTTAATAATGGACTCCAAAATTTACTCTGTATCTCACCCGTGCTGTACCTGCCCTGGGAGTGTTTGATGGGACAGTGCAGAGGGAGCTTTACTCTGTATCTAACCCATGCTGTACCTGCCCTGGGAGTGTTTGATGGGACAGTGTAGAGGGAGCTTTACTCTGTATCTAACCCCGTACTGTACCTGCCCTGGGAGTGTTTGATGGGACAGTGTAAAGGGAGCTTTACTTTGTACCTAACGCGTGCTGTACCTGCCCTGGGAGTGTTTAATGAAATTGAGAGGTCGCACAACACCAGGTTATAGTCCAACAGTTTTATTTGAAATCACAAGCTTTCGGAGCTATCGATTTGCTCCTTCCTCAGGGAGTGTTTAATGAGACAGTGTAGAGGGAGCTTTACTCTGTATCTAACCCGTGCTGTACCTGCCCTGAGAGTGTTTGATAGGAAAGTGTAGTGAGAGCTTTACTCTGTATCTAACGCTTGCTGTACCTGCCCTGTAGTGTTTGATGGTACAGTGTAAAGGGAGCTTTTCTATGTATGTGACCTGTGTTGTACCTGCCCTGGGAATGTTTGATGGGACAGTGTAGAGGCAACTTTGCTCTGTATCTAACCACTGCTGTACCTGCCCTGGGAGTGTTTGATGGGACAGTGCAGAGGGAGCTTTTCTCTGTATCTAACCCGTGCTGTACCTGTCCTGGGAGTGTTTGATGGGACAGTGTAGAGGGAGCTATACTCTGTATCTAAGCCGTGCTGAACTGCCCTGGCAGTGTTTGATGAGACAGTGTAGAGGGTGCTTTACTCTGTATCTAACCTGTGCTGTACCTGCCCTGGGAGTGTTTGATGGGACAGTGTCGAGGGAGCTTTACTCTGTATCTAACCCGTGCTGTACCTGCCCTGGGAGTGTTTGATGAGACAGTGTAGAGGGAGCTTTACTCTGTCTCTAACCCGTGCTGTACCTACCCTGTGAGTGTTTGGTGGGACAATGTAGAGGGAGCTTTACTCTGTCTCTAACCCGTGCTGTACCTGCCCTGGGAGTGTTTGATGGGACATTGTAGAGAGAGCTTTACTCTGTATCTAACCCGTGCTGTACCTGCCCTGGGACTGTTTGATGGGACAGTGTAGCGGGAGCTTTACTCTGTATCTAACCTGTGCTGTACCTTCCCTGGGAGTGTTTGATGGGAAGTGTATAGGGAGCTTTACTCTGTATCTAACCTGTGCTGTACCTGCCCTGGGAGTGTTTGATGGGACAGTGCAGAGGGAGCTTCACTCTGTATCTAACCTATGCTGTACCTGCCCTGGGAGTGTTTGATGGGACACTGTCGAGGGAGCTTTACTCTGTATCTAAGCCATGCTGAACTGCCCTGGGAGTGCTTAATTGGACAATATAGAGCGAGCTTTACTCTGTCTCTAACCCGTGCTGTACCTGCCCTGGGAGTGTTTGATGGGACAGTGCAGAGGGAGCTTTACTCTGTATCTAACCCGTACTGTACCTACCCTGGAGTGTTTGATGGGACAGTGTAGAGAGTATTTACTCTGTTTATAACCCGTGCTGTACCTGATCTTGCAGTGTTTGATGGGACAGTGTAGAGAGAGTTTACTCTGTATCTAACCCGTACTGTAGCTGCCCTGGAGTGTTCGATGGGACAGTGTAGAGGGAGCTTTACTCTGTATCTAACCCTTGCTGCACCTGCCCTGGGAGTGTTTGACTGGACAGTGTGGAGGGAGCTTTACTCTGTATCTAACCCATGCTGTACCTGCCCTGGGAGTGTTTGATGGGACAGTGTAGTGGAACCTTTACTCTGTATCTAACCTATGCTGTACCTGCCCTGGGAGTGTTTGATGGGACACTGTCGAGGGAGCTTTACTCTGTATCTAAGCCATGCTGAACTGCCCTGGGAGTGCTTAATTGGACAATATAGAGCGAGCTTTACTCTGTCTCTAACCCGTGCTGTACCTGCCCTGGGAGTGTTTGATGGGGACAGTGTCGAGGGAGCTTTACTCTGTATCTAACCCGTGCTGTACCTGCCCTGGGAGTGTTTGATGGGGACAGTGTAGAGGGAGCTTTACTCTGTATCTAACCCGAGCTGTACCTGCCCTGGGAGTGTTTGATGGGACAGTGTAGAAGGAGCTTTACTCTGTATCTAACCCGTGCTGTACCTGCCCTGGGAGTGTTTGATGGGACAGTGTAGAAGCAGCTTTACTCTGTATCTAACCCGTGCTGTACCTACCCTGGGAGAGTGTGATGGGACAGTGCAGAGGGAGCTTTACTCTGTATCTAACCCGTGCTGTACCTGCCCTGGGAGTGTTTGATGGGACAGTGTAGAGGGAGCTTTACTCTGTATCTAACCCGTGCTGTACCTGCCCTGGGAGTGTTTGATGGGACAGTGTAGAGGGAGCTTTACTCTGTATCTAACCCGAGCTGTACCTGCCCTGGGAGTGTTTGATGGGACAGTGTAGAAGGAGCTTTACTCTGTATCTAACCCGTGCTGTACCTGCCCTGGGAGTGTTTGATGGGACAGTGTAGAAGCAGCTTTACTCTGTATCTAACCCGTGCTGTACCTACCCTGGGAGAGTGTGATGGGACAGTGCAGAGGGAGCTTTACTCTGTATCTAACCCGTGCTGTACCTGCCCTGGGAGTGTTTGATGGGACAGTGTAGAGGGAGCTTTACTCTGTATCTAACCCGTGCTGTACCTGCCCTGGGAGTGTTTGATGGGACAGTGCAGAGGGAGCTTTACTCTGTATCTAACCCATGCTGTACCTGCCCTGGGAGTGTTTGATGGGACAGTGTAGAGGGCTCATGGGGTTGGGGGTAATATAGCAGCATGGATAGAGGATTGGTTAATGGACAGAAAACAGAGAGTAGGGATAAACAGATCTTTTTCAGGTTGGCAGGCTGTAACTAGTGGGGTGCCGCAAGGATCAGTGCTGGGGTCTCAGCTATTTACAATCTATATTAATGAGCTAGATGAAGGGACCGAGTGTAATGTATCCAAGTTTGCTGATGATACAAAGCTAGGTGGGACAGTAAGCTGTGAGGAGAACACAGAGTCTGCAAAGGATATAGATAGACTAAGTGAGTGGGCTGTAAGGTGGCAGATGGAGTATAATGGAGGGAAATGTGAGGTTATTCACTTTGGTAGGAAGAATAGAAAAACAGAATATTTTTTAAATGGTGAGAAACTTTCAAAATGTTGGTGTTCAGAGAGATTTGGGTGTCCTTGTGCAAGAAACACAGAAAGCTCGCATGCATGTACAGCAAGCAATAAGGAAGGCAAATGGCATGTTGGCCTTTATTGCAAGGGGTTGGAGTATAAGAGTAAGGAAGACTTGTGTCGAAGTTTACATACCGAGTAGAACACATAAAATCGTGTCAAAGAAGGCTTTTTAATAAAGTTTACTTGTTACAAGGGAAGGTTCTGACACAGTCAAGTTGCTATGTCAGAATGCTTCGAATCTTACAAGATTTGAACATACTTTATACAAAAAAAGAACACAGAACAGGCCATTTGACATAACATTAAACATCCTGAGTAATGAAGCACAAACTTGTGAGTTATTGCATAGGTTTTCGTTATAATAACAAGCAGAAATTCCTTAAAGATCAGATAACCCGATCTTCCTTATGAGACCCCTTTGTTCAATGTTCACTCTCCAATCCGTGGGCCGATGGCTCACCCCATCTCATCCTGAGCTGGTCAGAACTAATTGATGCTTTATTTTGCTAAGCTTTTCTTAGATAAGGAATTCCGAGTTGTCTCTATCCTTGTAGCTAATTAGAATGATTTACTTATGGTGACTCCTACTGTCAGCCATTTTGAATTTCCTTTTTAAATTACTTACTTTAGAGAGGCCATTTTATTTGTGTCTTAAAAGTAAACTGCACTTCCACATTTTCCCCTTTTGTCCTTTCTAGGACAACATAGCTTTCTCCTAACGGTCCTTATACTAACTTAAAATCTAGTCAAGGATACCGACTTCTTTTCTGTTTGTAACCATCCCCGGGATATACCTGTATTGATGGTTGACCTTATCTAAGATCGTCCTTCTTCTCTGTCTATTCTTGGTGTTTGGGTGTATGTTCTTGTAGGGGTTTTAGTTGTGTTTTGGTGACTGTGGCGTACTTTTGTGGTTCATTAGTCTGCTGTTCTCTAACTTTTCCTGCAGCTTATACTAGCCTGCAGTTCGGGTGTTGCTATACACCCTCTAAGGAGATAGGGTACAGCTGTTCATAGAGGAGTTCTAAGTCATGGCCCACACAGTTTATGCCTAACCTGTGGGGTTCTCCTAGGGGACTGCAGCTTATAGAGGAGGACTGATTCATGACCCACACAGTTTATACCTAACCTGTGGGGTTCTCCAAAGCACAAGTGCTTCTACGTGAGCCTCCAGAGTGCGGACCAAGTGGTATACAAGATCGACGTCACCGGCAGTTGAAAGGAGTCCTCTCTCTTTCCCTAGCCTGCAGATCCCATTTGGGTGGAAGAATATTTTTACCGAAAGTGGGGAGCATGCACAATGTGTATATATGTATATTGTCAGTATTCAATCGTTTAGTCCCATTCCATGGTCTGTTATTAGTCAAATTCATCAAACTGGTAGTATTGAACCACCAGCTTTCCATGGAACTCCCTGCCCCGTACGTAATAAACTTTTGTATGCAACGACTTTTCCCCATATTAACTCTGTTCCCTTTAGTCTGTCCTAGATCGCGTTCCCAGCATATATCCCCGATCGGTCGGCCCTTTCCCGATGTATTGGTAAGGGCTAGAAAAGGAGGTACTTTCGTATAATCATACGTTGGCTTGTACCATCCCTTAAAATTTTCTAACGAATATCCTCCCCCCTTAAACTCGTTTCTTAGGCTAGACCACTTTTGTTCCCATTTAATTCCGAAGGTGGATAGGGTGGTATTTTTCTGTTTTGTATGATTTTTATTAATTATCCATTCTGCCATATCTGTGAGGTTCAAGGGTATCGGTCGCAGAGGTATTCCTCCTTTCACATGGGTAGGAATATGGCTACATACCCAACAGGCGTTTATCCCACTTTTTTTGGCATACTTATATGACATATACAAAAAAAATGTTCATATGTAATTCTCGTTTCTTTCGGGGTTCTTTTCTTCTCCCTTGGCAGGCTATACATATCAGTCCGATTAGTAGGTAAAACGTAAATAACAGCTTCATTATTTAAGTCTTTTCAAATTCAAATTCAACTGTCCTTTCCGGTGTTCCAATTCTGCCCCGCCTGGGGTATCCTCTGTTTCTTCTATCTTCCTGATTTCAAGCAACATTACAGTTTAACATTTAATCAACAAATCATGGACTTAAAAGATTCTCCAGATCTCTCTTTTACTCATATCCATCTTGTGGATAATTCTTACTAAACATGATTTCTCCTTAGCCCTCAATTGTCCCAATTCAGATTCCGGGTAACTCTCCACTTCAACTTCAATTTCAATCCTTCTAACAGGTACCAGTGTGTTTAACTCTATTCTGATTGTTTCATTAATTAGATAGTTTCTCGATGGAGTATGTGTCAATGCTTTAAAAGTTGTCTCGCTCTCCTGAGCCACATTAACCATTTCATGTCTTGCTGTTGTCCAGTAACTGAGCATGTCTGAGACCCGTTCTTCAGTGCAGATTCACCATACATTCCCAGATGGTAATCGCTTCATACGTAACAAATCACATTTGCACACTCATACCGGTATCTCAATATCATGCCACATGTGCCTTTCTTGGGCTTTCAGGTATCTTATCAAAAGACTGTCTTTGTTCATCTTCCTCTGCATGGTCCCGATATCTTGGATAGTGGCCAGGCTATCAAATTCAGTTTTCTTAAAAGTTCATTATAGGCAGGGACACAAATGTCTCCAAGAGAAAGCTATCAATTTACTATTCTTAACTGCACTTTCCTGACTTTCACTAGCAAGTTTTTAAAATTCCCATTCAGCAGTGTAATTTCTCCTGTTTCAATTTTATACATCCCATTAATTACCATTCATATCTCATTCATGAGCCCTGGAGTAACTTTACTGTCCAGTATAATATTTAAGATTGAAAACATAGATCAAACATTCTCACTAGGTCCAAGTTACTAACACTTTTTATTTATCATTATTTTAGAGGATCTTTTATTTTCCCAAAAGTAACCCAAAATATATCTAGTGCCTGAGTCTATATTGTTATTACAAAATTATCCCAAAATCCAAACAGCAGTACTGTTGAACTGATTGACAAAACCTATGTTCAATTTCATTTCTATCAATTTATCTTCCATTTCCAATTTCAGAAACAAATGATTTCCAGGCTAGGTGGTTTATACAGTGTTTTAACATTAGAGACAGAAGTGCTGCAATTAGTTTACAAGGTAACTTCCATATAACAAAAGAAAGAAGAGAATCCATTGTGACTCTGCTTAGAGCCCAAGGGGTTAATTTATCAAATCATAATTTTCCTTCTGTCACTGTGGGGAAATATTAACTTAAAATTAATCATGTCCAATATCTTTAAATGTCACACCGAAGTTATTGCTTGATGAACTTAACCAGCTGTCAGTGGAAAGGGTTAACTCCTTTGCAGGTTTTTAAGAAGGTGGAGCAAAACATTATCAGGCGCACGCAATTGCGTCACTTCACGTAAATTTAAAAAAAACTTTCCCGATCCAAAAAAGCAGTTGTGTTTTCACACTTTAACTGAACACGAGCAGAACAGATAAAACAAAACAAAATAGCACATGCTTGCAGAACTAGTAAATTACATCATATTTCTTATTGTCCTTTCTTCAGATGTCTTTCCAAAATACTATAAAAACATTGAATTTAAACAAATCAAATCAGAGTGCTTTGGAAGATTTCACCATAGCAACCGCAACTCCAAGATTAAATCTTAGACCGAAACTTAATCTTTTGTTAAACAAACTTTTTTTTTTTTTGTTGTTGTTGTTCTTCTCAGTTTTTACACACCAGCTTAACTTAAATTGTAATTCAAATTATTATTTATTTATTTATTTATTTATTTTTTTCTGGCACAATGCTTTCCCTGCAAAGTCTGATATAAAATTCCTGTCTATCCCTGACAGTAAAGGCGAATTTCCTTGTGATTCCTCTGCCAATGGTATGGACCAGAACCCGTTCTGTATCCAAGACTGTAAATATTTCAAAATCTGGTTTCAGACCATTAAATATCTTATTCAATGCGGTCTACACAAATTTACACCAACCAGAATTTCACCACGCACAATGAAAGTCTGGTTTTTAATAGGGTAATTAACCTCAATAATTCCAATTCAATCCAGATCAATTTTTTCTTTTTAAACTAACCAGTGTCAGTTGGAAAAGAAAGAACACATCGTCACATTAACAAAGAAACAATTACCATGCCTTGTAAACATTCAAATTAATTGTCATTTTCTTTCCAGGCACATTGGCAACTGTGACTTCAAGGCTGAAGCTTATACCTCTTTTGTAAAACAATTAACAAACTTAAAACAACACACTTGAGTATCATTCAAGACAAGTCTTCAAAGAGTCAAAAACAGCTTTTAGCTCTCTGTACAAAAGAATGGGTGGAGCTAAAACATAAACAAACTGACAGACACTTTTTTTTTTAGGCAGAGTAAATAATACTGTAACTTAACAAACTTAAACATTCACACAATCAGGAATTTTTTTTTTCACACTTTTCACACAACTGAGATCCCAGTATTCCTTTTAAGATCCCTTTCACTCAACAAATCTTGTATATTAGCTTTTTATCTCGGCACAGACATTAATAACTTCCATGTCGGTAAAACTTTTCTCAGCAGCTTTTCCTGGCTTTCCAAATCCCTTCTTTTTTTTTTTTTGCTTTGAGTTTCAGATTTCAATTCTGGTCCGTCGGTGTTGCGGAAGCTGCTTGCTCCATTAAAAGGGAAACTTTATTCTTTTGGTCCCTATTTGTCTAACTTCATTTTGTTTAGCCAATTTACTCAGGGTCTTTTCTCTTATTTTTAATGTCAGATCTACTGGCTTGTATACTACGGTCCTTACGCCTTTCTGCTTCCTTTTTCCAGTCTGAAAAGGCTGACCAATTTATTGACTTTTTACCTCTTCTTTGTGGGTCTCTATTTGCGAGACAGTCCTCTAGACATGTAATTCTTCTATTCTTAGTAAAGTTTTAATTATACTAGGCATTCTTCTTCTAAATCGCAAGTTTCACCCTTTACCCCCTTACGATTATTATTAACCCTTCGGAGCTCCACAAGTGACAAACAATAACAAGAATTAACAACAATAAAGACAATGATAAGTAACGCGAAAGCCCAAACAGGCAAACAAATCAAGTAATCAGACATTAATCTTATACTTTAAACTAAACAAATAATCAATTCTCAGCCTGCGTTGAACGCCCCTACAAACTGAGTCCTTAACATTTAACTTATGCTTTATACGTAACTTATATTCTAAGTGAAGGTTTCTCTCTAAACCTTTCTGCCGCGAGACTCTTTTCCCCGGCTCAAGGGACCCTCCCTTGATACTGCAGTTTTAACCTTTTAGCGCTTTTTCACAACCTGGTACCTTTAGTCCGGGACGCAACCCTGCCGACTCTCTTTCTTGCCTTCTTTGCCCGATTAGTTTTGAGACTTGAGCCGTCAGAATTCCTCTCCTTTTAACGTTAAAATAAAAGAAGCAAAAGTTACAAGATTCAACTCAATTCTAAAACATCATCATCGCCGTGCTGCTTGTCGGAAGAAACAGACTTACACTAATTCAGCATCTAGTGAGAAATCCTTTTAGGTGATAAAACATCACTTTTGGCCAGTTAGGATTTGCCACTAGAAATTCATAGTGTCCTTTGTCCGTGACTTACCGAGAGGTAGCAAGCGATCTCGGTGGGACCTCCAAGAAACTGTCGAAGTTTACATACCGAGTAGAACACATAAAATCGTGTCAAAGAAGGCTTTTTAATAAAGTTTACTTGTTACAAGGGAAGGTTCTGACACAGTCAAGTTGCTATGTCAGAATGCTTCGAATCTTACAAGATTTGAACATACTTTATACAAAAAAAGAACACAGAACAGGCCATTTGACATAACATTAAACATCCTGAGTAATGAAGCACAAACTTGTGAGTTATTGCATAGGTTTTCGTTATAATAACGAGCAGAAATTCCTTAAAGATCAGATAACCCGATCTTCCTTATGAGACCCCTTTGTTCAATGTTCACTCTCCAATCCGTGGGCCGATGGCTCACCCCATCTCATCCTGAGCTGGTCAGAACTAATTGATGCTTTATTTTGCTAAGCTTTTCTTAGATAAGGAATTCCGAGTTGTCTCTATCCTTGTAGCTAATTAGAATGATTTACTTATGGTGACTCCTACTGTCAGCCATTTTGAATTTCCTTTTTAAATTACTTACTTTAGAGAGGCCATTTTATTTGTGTCTTAAAAGTAAACTGCACTTCCACACTTGCTACAATTGTACAGGGCCTTGGTGAGACCACACCTGGAGTACTGTGCACAGTTTTGGTCTCCTTATCTAAGGAAGGATATACATGCCTTGGAGGCGGTGCAACGAAGGTTCACGAGATTGATTCCTGGGATGAGAGGGCTGTCCTATGATGAGAGATTGTGTAGAATGGGCCTATACTCTCTGGAGTTTAGAAGAATGAGAGGTGATCTCATTGAAACATACAAGATTCTGAAGGGGATTGACAGGGTAGATGCTGAGAGGTTGTTTCCCCTGGCTGGAGTGTCTAGAACTAGGGGGCATAGTCTCAGGATAAGGGGTCGGCCATTTAAGACTGAGATGAGGAGGAATTTCTTCACTCAGAGGGTTGTGAATCTTTGGAATTCTCTGCCCCAGAGGGCTGTGAATGTTCAGTCTTTGAGTATACTCCAGGCTGAGATAGATAGATTTTTGGACTCTAGGGGAATCAAGGGATATGGAGATCGGGTGGGAAAGTGGTGTTGAGGTCGATGATCAGCCATGATCTTATTGAATGGCGGAGCAGGCTCGAGTGGCCGTATGGCCGACTCCTGCTCTTATTTCTTATGTTCTTATGTTCTTCTCTGCTGGGTTTTGGCAGGAATCGAGGAAAAAACAGCTGGAAATTCCCTGATCTGTGATTTACAAGGACACTTTCCCTGGTGCATAAGAAACAGGAGCTGGAGTCGGCCATTCGGCCCCTCGAGCCTGATCCGCCATTCAATAAGATCATGGCTGATCTGATCTTGGCCTCAACTCCACTTTCCTGCCCACTCCCCATAACCCTTGATTCCCCTGTTTTTCAAAAATCTGTCAATCTCCACCTTGAATATATTCAATGACTCAGCCTCCACAGCTCTCTGGGGTAGAGAATTCCACAGATTCACGACCCTCAGAGAAGAAATTCCTCCTCATCTCCGTTTTAAATGGGTTTCCCCTTATTCTGAAACTATTCCCCCTCATTCTCGATTCCCCCATGAGGGGAAACATCCTCCCTGCATCGACCCTGTCAAGCCCCCTCAGAATCTTATGTTTCAATAAGATCACCTCATTCTTCTAAACTCCAATGAGTATCGGCCCAACCTGCTCAACCTTTCCTCATAAGACAACCCCTTCAACTGAAGAATCAACCTCGTGAAGCTTCTCTGAACTGCCTCCAATGCAAGTGTATCCCTCCTTCAATAAGGAGAGTGAAACTGTCCGCAATACTCCAGGTGTGGTCTCACTAACGCCCTGTGCAGTGGTTCCCAGCAGTTACTTTTCTTCAGTAATGTTCTCTGTCACAATGTTCTGACGAAAGGTCATCAACCTGAAACGTTAACTCTGTTTCTCTCTTCACAGATGCTGCCTGACCTGCTGAGTATCTCCAGCATTTTCTGTTTTTATTTCTCTATCACTAAACTGCCCTGCCTGCTGTTAATGATGTCATCTCTTATAGTTTCACAATTCTAGGTATAAACATCACACATTATAATCGAATCTATTCTATTACTCACTCTGGTTTAAGTTTACATTGTGGTTAGTAACAGACAGAACCTGTTTTTCCCCTGATCTGATTACAGACTCCAACATGTGGATTCAGTGAATGGAACGTCTCACCAGTGTTGCCATGGTGACCTGTCTGCAGTGAATCGCCTGTTTGAGTTTCTAACTCAGACTAAACTTCTCTCTCCCATAATACACATTCTATCAGACATTCGATGTCAATGTATTTTAGTCATGTTATGTTAATATCTCTAAAATCTACAGGGAGATCAGATACACAAATCTTTTAAAGTTGGAGGACAAGTTTATAAAGTGGTTTAAAAATGTTACCCGAGGTTTTTTATAAATGGGGCGTAGAAAACAAAACCATCGGTTCGGCTGCAGTTAGAACAAGTTTTGGGAATCTTCCACTCGGAAGGATGTCGGGGCCACAGAGAGGCTGCAGAATCAATTCACTGAGGTTATACCACGGATGAGAGGCTTTAGTTATCAGAGAATCAGAGAATGAAACAGCACAAAAGGTGGCCATTCGGCCCATCATGTTTGTGCCAGCTCTTTGGGAGAGCGATCCAATTAGTCCCACTCCCCTGCTCTTTCCTCATATCCCGGTAAATGTTTTCCCTTCAAATATTTATCCAATTCTCTTTTGAAAGTTACTCTTGAATCTGCTTCCACCGCCCTTTCAGGCAGTGCATTTCAGATCATAATAACTCGCTGGGTAAAGAAATGTTTCCTCATGATGACCTGTCTGCAGTGAAGCGCCTGTTTGAGTTTCGAACTGAGGCGAACTTCTCTTTCCCAGGAGGAGAGACAAGAGAAACTGGGGCACTTCTCACTGGAACAAAGCAGGGTAAGAGATGTGAGCGAGGTGTTTAAACTTGTTCAAGGACACCGACCAAAATATCAGAGACACTCCGTGTCCTTCAGAACCTCTGTCCAGGGGAGAAGCTGATGGGTTTATCAGATCATCTTTGGGTTAAATGTTGTGCTCGTGGAGCTGAGCCCCTAGTGTCAGCATCAAACACTCTCCAGTCGGGTACAGCACGGGTTAGATACAGAGTAAACCCATCAGCTGCTCCCCAACACAGATACCGAGGGACAGGGAGTGTCCGCGACAATGACATTTCTCACTCAACAAGGTATAAATTGATCCTGTACCTCTCCCCATTAATCCTGGGCTCCACACGGGGCGAATCCTGCTCCTGTTTCCCTTCCTGGAACAGCACCGAGCTAAACCCAGCCCATAATGAGCAGGGCTCAGGGAGGTTGGTTGCTAGGCACTGCAGTGATGTCATAAAGCAGGGCCATCCAGCCCAGCTGGTCGTCTCCTTGTCCCTTTAAAGGTGGAGAGCGGGACACCCTGTCTCAAAACACACCCCACCTGTTCATACTGAGAATCCCCAGGCAAGGCCCAAGGCCCAGAGTGTGGACACACCCCGGGGGAAAAGAGGAGGAGAGCGGAGACACCCTGTCTCAAAACACATCCCACCTGTTCATACTGAGAATCCCCAGGCAAGGCCCAAGGCCCAGAGTGTGGACACACCCCGGGGAAAGAGGAGGAGAGCGGGACACCCTGTCTCAAAACACACCCCACCTGTTCATACTGAGAATCCCCAGGCAAGGCCCAAGGCCCAGAGTGTGGACACACCCCGGGGAAAGAGGAGGAGAGCGGGGACACCCTGTCTCAAAACACACCCCACCTGTTCATACTGAGAATCCCCGGGCAAGGCCCAAGGCCCAGAGTGTGGACACACCCCGGGGAAAAGAGGAGAGCGGGGACACCCTGTCTCAAAACACACCCCACCTGTTCATACTGAGAATCCCCGGGCAAGGCCCAAGGCCCAGAGTGTGGACACACCCCGGGGAAAAGAGGAGGAGAGCGGGGACACCCTGTCTCAAAACACACCCCACCTGTTCATACTGAGAATCCCCGGGCAAGGCCCAAGGCCCAGAGTGTGGACACACCCCGGGGAAAAGAGGAGGAGAGCGGGGACACCCTGTCTCAAAACACACCCCACCTGTTCATACTGAGAATCCCCGGGCAAGGCCCAAGGCCCAGAGTGTGGACACACCCCGGGGGAAAAGAGGAGGAGAGCGGGGACACCCTGTCTCAAAACACACCCCACCTGTTCATACTGAGAATCCCCGGGCAAGGCCCAAGGCCCAGAGTGTGGACACACCCCGGGGAAAAGAGGAGGAGAGCGGAGACACCCTGTCTCAAAACACACCCCACCTGTTCATACTGAGAATCCCCGGGCAAGGCCCAAGGCCCAGAGTGTGGACACACCCCGGGGAAAGAGGAGGAGAGCGGGGACACCCTGTCTCAAAACACACCCCACCTGTTCATACTGAGAATCCCCGGGCAAGGCCCAAGGCCCAGAGTGTGGACACACCCCGGGGGAAAGAGGAGGAGAGCGGGGACACCCTGTCTCAAAACACACCCCACCTGTTCATACTGAGAATCCCCGGGCAAGGCCCAAGGCCCAGAGTGTGGACACACCCCGGGGAAAAGAGGAGGAGAGCGGGACACCCTGTCTCAAAACACACCCCACCTGTTCATACTGAGAATCCCCGGGCAAGGCCCAAGGCCCAGAGTGTGGACACACCCCGGGGGAAAAGAGGAGGAGAGCGGGGACACCCTGTCTCAAAACACACCCCACCTGTTCATACTGAGAATCCCCGGGCAAGGCCCAAGGCCCAGAGTGTGGACACACCCCGGGGGAAAGAGGAGGAGAGCGGGGACACCCTGTCTCAAAACACACCCCACCTGTTCATACTGAGAATCCCCGGGCAAGGCCCAAGGCCCAGAGTGTGGACACACCCCGGGGGAAAAGAGGAGGAGAGCGGAGACACCCTGTCTCAAAACACACCCCACCTGTTCATACTGAGAATCCCCGGGCAAGGCCCAAGGCCCAGAGTGTGGACACACCCCGGGGAAAAGAGGAGGAGAGCGGGGACACCCTGTCTCAAAACACACCCCACCTGTTCATACTGAGAATCCCCGGGCAAGGCCCAAGGCCCAGAGTGTGGACACACCCGGGGAAAAGAGGAGGAGAGCGGGACACCCTGTCTCAAAACACACCCCACCTGTTCATACTGAGAATCCCCGGGCAAGGCCCAAGGCCCAGAGTGTGGACACACCCCGGGGAAAAGAGGAGGAGAGCGGGACACCCTGTCTCAAAACACACCCCACCTGTTCATACTGAGAATCCCCGGGCAAGGCCCAAGGCCCAGAGTGTGGACACACCCCGGGGAAAAGAGGAGGAGAGCGGGACACCCTGTCTCAAAACACACCCCACCTGTTCATACTGAGAATCCCCGGGCAAGGCCCAAGGCCCAGAGTGTGGACACACCCCGGGGAAAAGAGGAGGAGAGCGGGACACCCTGTCTCAAAACACACCCCACCTGTTCATACTGAGAATCCCCGGGCAAGGCCCAAGGCCCAGAGTGTGGACACACCCCGGGGAAAAGAGGAGGAGAGCGGGGACACCCTGTCTCAAAACACACCCCACCTGTTCATACTGAGAATCCCCGGGCAAGGCCCAAGGCCCAGAGTGTGGACACACCCCGGGGAAAAGAGGAGGAGAGCGGAGACACCCTGTCTCAAAACACACCCCACCTGTTCATACTGAGAATCCCCGGGCAAGGCCCAAGGCCCAGAGTGTGGACACACCCCGGGGAAAAGAGGAGGAGAGCGGGGACACCCTGTCTCAAAACACACCCCACCTGTTCATACTGAGAATCCCCGGGCAAGGCCCAAGGCCCAGAGTGTGGACACACCCCGGGGAAAAGAGGAGGAGAGCGGAGACACCCTGTCTCAAAACACACCCCACCTGTTCATACTGAGAATCCCCGGGCAAGGCCCAAGGCCCAGAGTGTGGACACACCCCGGGGAAAAGAGGAGGAGAGCGGGGACACCCTGTCTCAAAACACACCCCACCTGTTCATACTGAGAATCCCCGGGCAAGGCCCAAGGCCCAGAGTGTGGACACACCCCGGGGAAAAGAGGAGGAGAGCGGAGACACCCTGTCTCAAAACACACCCCACCTGTTCATACTGAGAATCCCCGGGCAAGGCCCAAGGCCCAGAGTGTGGACACACCCCGGGGAAAAGAGGAGGAGAGCGGGGACACCCTGTCTCAAAACACACCCCACCTGTTCATACTGAGAATCCCCGGGCAAGGCCCAAGGCCCAGAGTGTGGACACACCCCGGGGGAAAAGAGGAGGAGAGCGGGGACACCCTGTCTCAAAACACACCCCACCTGTTCATACTGAGAATCCCCGGGCAAGGCCCAAGGCCCAGAGTGTGGACACACCCCGGGGAAAAGAGGAGGAGAGCGGGACACCCTGTCTCAAAACACACCCCACCTGTTCATACTGAGAATCCCCGGGCAAGGCCCAAGGCCCAGAGTGTGGACACACCCCGGGGGAAAAGAGGAGGAGAGCGGGGACACCCTGTCTCAAAACACACCCCACCTGTTCATACTGAGAATCCCCGGGCAAGGCCCAAGGCCCAGAGTGTGGACACACCCCGGGGAAAAGAGGAGGAGAGCGGAGACACCCTGTCTCAAAACACACCCCACCTGTTCATACTGAGAATCCCCGGGCAAGGCCCAAGGCCCAGAGTGTGGACACACCCCGGGGGAAAAGAGGAGGAGAGCGGGGACACCCTGTCTCAAAACACACCCCACCTGTTCATACTGAGAATCCCCGGGCAAGGCCCAAGGCCCAGAGTGTGGACACACCCCGGGGAAAAGAGGAGGAGAGCGGGGACACCCTGTCTCAAAACACACCCCACCTGTTCATACTGAGAATCCCCGGGCAAGGCCCAAGGCCCAGAGTGTGGACACACCCCGGGGAAAAGAGGAGGAGAGCGGAGACACCCTGTCTCAAAACACACCCCACCTGTTCATACTGAGAATCCCCGGGCAAGGCCCAAGGCCCAGAGTGTGGACACACCCCGGGGAAAAGAGGAGGAGAGCGGAGACACCCTGTCTCAAAACACACCCCACCTGTTCATACTGAGAATCCCCGGGCAAGGCCCAAGGCCCAGAGTGTGGACACACCCCGGGGGAAAAGAGGAGGAGAGCGGGGACACCCTGTCTCAAAACACACCCCACCTGTTCATACTGAGAATCCCCGGGCAAGGCCCAAGGCCCAGAGTGTGGACACACCCCGGGGGAAAAGAGGAGGAGAGCGGGGACACCCTGTCTCAAAACACACCCCACCTGTTCATACTGAGAATCCCCGGGCAAGGCCCAAGGCCCAGAGTGTGGACACACCCCGGGGAAAAGAGGAGGAGAGCGGGACACCCTGTCTCAAAACACACCCCACCTGTTCATACTGAGAATCCCCGGGCAAGGCCCAAGGCCCAGAGTGTGGACACACCCCGGGGAAAAGAGGAGGAGAGCGGGGACACCCTGTCTCAAAACACACCCCACCTGTTCATACTGAGAATCCCCGGGCAAGGCCCAAGGCCCAGAGTGTGGACACACCCCGGGGGAAAAGAGGAGGAGAGCGGAGACACCCTGTCTCAAAACACACCCCACCTGTTCATACTGAGAATCCCCGGGCAAGGCCCAAGGCCCAGAGTGTGGACACACCCCGGGGAAAAGAGGAGGAGAGCGGAGACACCCTGTCTCAAAACACACCCCACCTGTTCATACTGAGAATCCCCGGGCAAGGCCCAAGGCCCAGAGTGTGGACACACCCCGGGGAAAAGAGGAGGAGAGCGGGACACCCTGTCTCAAAACACACCCCACCTGTTCATACTGAGAATCCCCGGGCAAGGCCCAAGGCCCAGAGTGTGGACACACCCCGGGGAAAAGAGGAGGAGAGCGGAGACACCCTGTCTCAAAACACACCCCACCTGTTCATACTGAGAATCCCCGGGCAAGGCCCAAGGCCCAGAGTGTGGACACACCCCGGGGAAAAGAGGAGGAGAGCGGAGACACCCTGTCTCAAAACACACCCCACCTGTTCATACTGAGAATCCCCGGGCAAGGCCCAAGGCCCAGAGTGTGGACACACCCCGGGGAAAAGAGGAGGAGAGCGGGGACACCCTGTCTCAAAACACACCCCACCTGTTCATACTGAGAATCCCCGGGCAAGGCCCAAGGCCCAGAGTGTGGACACACCCCGGGGGAAAAGAGGAGGAGAGCGGGGACACCCTGTCTCAAAACACACCCCACCTGTTCATACTGAGAATCCCCGGGCAAGGCCCAAGGCCCAGAGTGTGGACACACCCCGGGGAAAAGAGGAGGAGAGCGGGACACCCTGTCTCAAAACACACCCCACCTGTTCATACTGAGAATCCCCGGGCAAGGCCCAAGGCCCAGAGTGTGGACACACCCCGGGGAAAAGAGGAGGAGAGCGGAGACACCCTGTCTCAAAACACACCCCACCTGTTCATACTGAGAATCCCCGGGCAAGGCCCAAGGCCCAGAGTGTGGACACACCCCGGGGAAAAGAGGAGGAGAGCGGAGACACCCTGTCTCAAAACACACCCCACCTGTTCATACTGAGAATCCCCGGGCAAGGCCCAAGGCCCAGAGTGTGGACACACCCCGGGGAAAAGAGGAGGAGAGCGGAGACACCCTGTCTCAAAACACACCCCACCTGTTCATACTGAGAATCCCCGGGCAAGGCCCAAGGCCCAGAGTGTGGACACACCCCGGGGAAAAGAGGAGGAGAGCGGGGACACCCTGTCTCAAAACACACCCCACCTGTTCATACTGAGAATCCCCGGGCAAGGCCCAAGGCCCAGAGTGTGGACACACCCCGGGGGAAAAGAGGAGGAGAGCGGAGACACCCTGTCTCAAAACACACCCCACCTGTTCATACTGAGAATCCCCGGGCAAGGCCCAAGGCCCAGAGTGTGGACACACCCCGGGGGAAAAGAGGAGGAGAGCGGGGACACCCTGTCTCAAAACACACCCCACCTGTTCATACTGAGAATCCCCGGGCAAGGCCCAAGGCCCAGAGTGTGGACACACCCCGGGGGAAAAGAGGAGGAGAGCGGGGACACCCTGTCTCAAAACACACCCCACCTGTTCATACTGAGAATCCCCGGGCAAGGCCCAAGGCCCAGAGTGTGGACACACCCCGGGGAAAAGAGGAGGAGAGCGGGGACACCCTGTCTCAAAACACACCCCACCTGTTCATACTGAGAATCCCCGGGCAAGGCCCAAGGCCCAGAGTGTGGACACACCCCGGGGAAAAGAGGAGGAGAGCGGGGACACCCTGTCTCAAAACACACCCCACCTGTTCATACTGAGAATCCCCGGGCAAGGCCCAAGGCCCAGAGTGTGGACACACCCCGGGGAAAAGAGGAGGAGAGCGGAGACACCCTGTCTCAAAACACACCCCACCTGTTCATACTGAGAATCCCCGGGCAAGGCCCAAGGCCCAGAGTGTGGACACACCCCGGGGGAAAAGAGGAGGAGAGCGGGGACACCCTGTCTCAAAACACACCCCACCTGTTCATACTGAGAATCCCCGGGCAAGGCCCAAGGCCCAGAGTGTGGACACACCCCGGGGAAAAGAGGAGGAGAGCGGGGACACCCTGTCTCAAAACACACCCCACCTGTTCATACTGAGAATCCCCGGGCAAGGCCCAAGGCCCAGAGTGTGGACACACCCCGGGGAAAAGAGGAGGAGAGCGGGGACACCCTGTCTCAAAACACACCCCACCTGTTCATACTGAGAATCCCCGGGCAAGGCCCAAGGCCCAGAGTGTGGACACACCCCGGGGAAAAGAGGAGGAGAGCGGGGACACCCTGTCTCAAAACACACCCCACCTGTTCATACTGAGAATCCCCGGGCAAGGCCCAAGGCCCAGAGTGTGGACACACCCCGGGGAAAAGAGGAGGAGAGCGGGGACACCCTGTCTCAAAACACACCCCACCTGTTCATACTGAGAATCCCCGGGCAAGGCCCAAGGCCCAGAGTGTGGACACACCCCGGGGGAAAAGAGGAGGAGAGCGGGGACACCCTGTCTCAAAACACACCCCACCTGTTCATACTGAGAATCCCCGGGCAAGGCCCAAGGCCCAGAGTGTGGACACACCCCGGGGGAAAAGAGGAGGAGAGCGGAGACACCCTGTCTCAAAACACACCCCACCTGTTCATACTGAGAATCCCCGGGCAAGGCCCAAGGCCCAGAGTGTGGACACACCCCGGGGAAAAGAGGAGGAGAGCGGGACACCCTGTCTCAAAACACACCCCACCTGTTCATACTGAGAATCCCCGGGCAAGGCCCAAGGCCCAGAGTGTGGACACACCCCGGGGAAAAGAGGAGGAGAGCGGAGACACCCTGTCTCAAAACACACCCCACCTGTTCATACTGAGAATCCCCGGGCAAGGCCCAAGGCCCAGAGTGTGGACACACCCCGGGGAAAAGAGGAGGAGAGCGGGGACACCCTGTCTCAAAACACACCCCACCTGTTCATACTGAGAATCCCCGGGCAAGGCCCAAGGCCCAGAGTGTGGACACACCCCGGGGAAAAGAGGAGGAGAGCGGGGACACCCTGTCTCAAAACACACCCCACCTGTTCATACTGAGAATCCCCGGGCAAGGCCCAAGGCCCAGAGTGTGGACACACCCCGGGGAAAAGAGGAGGAGAGCGGAGACACCCTGTCTCAAAACACACCCCACCTGTTCATACTGAGAATCCCCGGGCAAGGCCCAAGGCCCAGAGTGTGGACACACCCCGGGGAAAAGAGGAGGAGAGCGGGGACACCCTGTCTCAAAACACACCCCACCTGTTCATACTGAGAATCCCCGGGCAAGGCCCAAGGCCCAGAGTGTGGACACACCCCGGGGAAAAGAGGAGGAGAGCGGAGACACCCTGTCTCAAAACACACCCCACCTGTTCATACTGAGAATCCCCGGGCAAGGCCCAAGGCCCAGAGTGTGGACACACCCCGGGGGAAAAGAGGAGGAGAGCGGGGACACCCTGTCTCAAAACACACCCCACCTGTTCATACTGAGAATCCCCGGGCAAGGCCCAAGGCCCAGAGTGTGGACACACCCCGGGGGAAAAGAGGAGGAGAGCGGGGACACCCTGTCTCAAAACACACCCCACCTGTTCATACTGAGAATCCCCGGGCAAGGCCCAAGGCCCAGAGTGTGGACACACCCCGGGGGAAAAGAGGAGGAGAGCGGGGACACCCTGTCTCAAAACACACCCCACCTGTTCATACTGAGAATCCCCGGGCAAGGCCCAAGGCCCAGAGTGTGGACACACCCCGGGGGAAAAGAGGAGGAGAGCGGGGACACCCTGTCTCAAAACACACCCCACCTGTTCATACTGAGAATCCCCGGGCAAGGCCCAAGGCCCAGAGTGTGGACACACCCCGGGGAAAAGAGGAGGAGAGCGGGGACACCCTGTCTCAAAACACACCCCACCTGTTCATACTGAGAATCCCCGGGCAAGGCCCAAGGCCCAGAGTGTGGACACACCCCGGGGGAAAAGAGGAGGAGAGCGGGGACACCCTGTCTCAAAACACACCCCACCTGTTCATACTGAGAATCCCCGGGCAAGGCCCAAGGCCCAGAGTGTGGACACACCCCGGGGGAAAAGAGGAGGAGAGCGGGGACACCCTGTCTCAAAACACACCCCACCTGTTCATACTGAGAATCCCCGGGCAAGGCCCAAGGCCCAGAGTGTGGACACACCCCGGGGAAAAGAGGAGGAGAGCGGGGACACCCTGTCTCAAAACACACCCCACCTGTTCATACTGAGAATCCCCGGGCAAGGCCCAAGGCCCAGAGTGTGGACACACCCCGGGGGAAAAGAGGAGGAGAGCGGAGACACCCTGTCTCAAAACACACCCCACCTGTTCATACTGAGAATCCCCGGGCAAGGCCCAAGGCCCAGAGTGTGGACACACCCCGGGGGAAAAGAGGAGGAGAGCGGGGACACCCTGTCTCAAAACACACCCCACCTGTTCATACTGAGAATCCCCGGGCAAGGCCCAAGGCCCAGAGTGTGGACACACCCCGGGGGAAAAGAGGAGGAGAGCGGGGACACCCTGTCTCAAAACACACCCCACCTGTTCATACTGAGAATCCCCGGGCAAGGCCCAAGGCCCAGAGTGTGGACACACCCCGGGGAAAAGAGGAGGAGAGCGGGGACACCCTGTCTCAAAACACACCCCACCTGTTCATACTGAGAATCCCCGGGCAAGGCCCAAGGCCCAGAGTGTGGACACACCCCGGGGGAAAAGAGGAGGAGAGCGGGGACACCCTGTCTCAAAACACACCCCACCTGTTCATACTGAGAATCCCCGGGCAAGGCCCAAGGCCCAGAGTGTGGACACACCCCGGGGAAAAGAGGAGGAGAGCGGAGACACCCTGTCTCAAAACACACCCCACCTGTTCATACTGAGAATCCCCGGGCAAGGCCCAAGGCCCAGAGTGTGGACACACCCCGGGGAAAAGAGGAGGAGAGCGGGGACACCCTGTCTCAAAACACACCCCACCTGTTCATACTGAGAATCCCCGGGCAAGGCCCAAGGCCCAGAGTGTGGACACACCCCGGGGGAAAAGAGGAGGAGAGCGGGGACACCCTGTCTCAAAACACACCCCACCTGTTCATACTGAGAATCCCCGGGCAAGGCCCAAGGCCCAGAGTGTGGACACACCCCGGGGAAAAGAGGAGGAGAGCGGGGACACCCTGTCTCAAAACACACCCCACCTGTTCATACTGAGAATCCCCGGGCAAGGCCCAAGGCCCAGAGTGTGGACACACCCCGGGGAAAAGAGGAGGAGAGCGGGGACACCCTGTCTCAAAACACACCCCACCTGTTCATACTGAGAATCCCCGGGCAAGGCCCAAGGCCCAGAGTGTGGACACACCCCGGGGAAAAGAGGAGGAGAGCGGGGACACCCTGTCTCAAAACACACCCCACCTGTTCATACTGAGAATCCCCGGGCAAGGCCCAAGGCCCAGAGTGTGGACACACCCCGGGGAAAGAGGAGGAGA
>JASTWF010000275.1:537059-650706 GCA_030390025.1 Squalus acanthias
TTTGAGAAAGGGTGTCCCCGCTCTCCTCCTCTTTTCCCCCGTGGTGTGTCTACACTCTGGGCCTTGGGCCTTGCCCGGGGATTCTCAGTATGAACAGGTGGGGTGTGTTTTGAGACAGGATGTCCCCGCACTCCTCCTCTTTCCCCGGGGTGTGTCCACATTCTGGGCCTTGGGCCTTGCCCGGGGATTCTCAGTATGAACAGGTGGGGTGTGTTTTGAGACAGGGTGTCCCCGCTCTCCTCCTCTTTCCCCCGGGGTGTGTCCACACTCTGGGTCTTGGGCCTTGCCTGGGGATTCTCAGTATGAACAGGTGGGGTGTGTTTTGAGACAGGGTGTCCCCGCTCTCCTCCTCTTTTCCCCGGGGTGTGTTCCACACTCTGGGTCTTGGGCCTTGCCCGGGGATTCTCAGTATGAACAGGTGGGGTGTGTTTTGAGACAGGATGTCCCCGCTCTCCTCTTTTCCCCCGGGGTGTGTCCACACTCTGGGCCTTGGGCCTTGCCCGGGGATTCTCAGTATGAACAGGTGGGGTGATTTTTGAGACAGGGTGTCTCCGCTCTCCTCCTCTTTTCCCCGGGGTGTGTCCATACTCTGGGCCTTGGGCCTTGCCCGGGGATTCTCAGTATGAACAGGTGGGGTGTGTTTTGAGACATTGTGTCCCCGCTCTCCTCCTCTTTTCCCCCGGGGTGTGTCCACACTCTGGGCCTTGGGCCTTGCCCGGGGATTCTCAGTATGAACAGGTGGGGTGTGTTTTGAGACAGGGTGTCCCTGCTCTCCTCCTCTTTCCCCCGGGGTGTGTCCACACTCTGGGCCTTGGGCCTTGCCTGGGGATTCTCAGTATGAACAGGTGGGGTGTGTTTTGAGACAGGGTGTCCCCGCTCTCCTCCTCTTTTCCCCGGGGTGTGTCCACACTCTGGGCCTTGGGCCTTGCCCGGGGATTCTCAGTATGAACAGGTGGGGTGTGTTTTGAGACAGGGTGTCCCCGCTCTCCTCCTCTTTTCCCCGGGGTGTGTCCACACTCTGGGCCTTGGGCCTTGCCCGGGGATTCTCAGTATGAACAGGTGGGGTGTGTTTTGAGACAGGGTGTCCCCGCTCTCCTCCTCTTTTCCCCAGGGGTGTGTCCACACTCTGGGCCTTGGGCCTTGCCCGGGGATTCTCAGTATGAACAGGTGGGGTGTGTTTTGAGACAGGATGTCCCCGCTCTCCTCCTCTTTCCCCGGGGTGTGTCCACACTCTGGGCCTTGGGCCTTGCCCGGGGATTCTCAGTATGAACAGGTGGGGTGTGTTTTGAGACAGGATGTCCCCGCTCTCCTCCTCTTTCCCCGGGGTGTGTCCACACTCTGGGCCTTGGGCCTTGCCTGGGGATTCTCAGTATGAACAGGTGGGGTGTGTTTTGAGACAGGGTGTCCCCGCTCTCCTCCTCTTTTCCCCGGGGTGTGTCCACACTCTGGGCCTTGGGCCTTGCCTGGGGATTCTCAGTATGAACAGGTGGGGTGTGTTTTGAGACAGGGTGTCCCCGCTCTCCACCTTTAAAGGGACAAGGAGACGACCAGCTGGGCTGGATGGCCCTGCTTTATGACATCACTGCAGTGACTGGCAACCAACCTCCCTGAGCCCTGCTCATTATGGGCTGGGTTTAGCTCGGTGCTGTTCCAGGAAGGGAAACAGGAGCAGGATTCGCCCCGTGTGGAGCCCAGGATTAATGGGGAGAGGTACAGGATCAATTTATACCTTGTTGAGTGAG
Source organism: Squalus acanthias (assembly GCA_030390025.1). Taxonomy (NCBI): domain Eukaryota; kingdom Metazoa; phylum Chordata; class Chondrichthyes; order Squaliformes; family Squalidae; genus Squalus; species Squalus acanthias. The sequence goes on from JASTWF010000275.1 coordinate 538,802, forward strand.
AAATGTCATTGTCGCGGACACTCCCTGTCCCTCGGTATCTGTGTCGGGGAGCGGGTGATGGGTTTACTCTGTATCTAACCCGTGCTGTACCCGACTGGAGAGTGTTTGATGCTGACACTAGGGGCTCAGCTCCACGAGCACAACATTTAACCCAAAGATGATCTGATAAACCCATCAGCTTCTCCCCTGGACAGAGGTTCTGAAGGACACGGAGTGTCTCTGATATTTTGGTCGGTGTCCTTGAACAAGTTTAAACACCTCGCTCACATCTCTTACCCTGCTTTGTTCTAGTGAGAAGTGCCCCAGTTTCTCTTGTCTCTCCTCCTGGGAAAGAGAAGTTCGCCTCAGTTCGAAACTCAAACAGGCGCTTCACTGCAGACAGGTCATCATGAGGAAACATTTCTTTACCCAGCGAGTTATTATGATCTGAAATGCACTGCCTGAAAGGGTGGAGGAAGCAGATTCAAGAGTAACTTTCAAAAGAGAATTGGATAAATATTTGAAGGGAAAACATTTACCGGGATATGAGGAAAGAGCAGGGGAGTGGGACTAATTGGATCGCTCTCCCAAAGAGCTGGCACAAACATGATGGGCCGAATGGCCACCTTTTGTGCTGTTTCATTCTCTGATTCTCTGATAACTAAAGCCTCTCATCCGTGGTATAACCTCAGTGAATTGATTCTGCTGCCTCTCTGTGGCCCCGACATCCTTCCGAGTGGAAGATTCCCAAAACTTGTTCTAACTGCAGCCGAACCGATGGTTTTGTTTTCTACGCCCCATTTATAAAAAACCTCGGGTAACATTTTTAAACCACTTTATAAACTTGTCCTCCAACTTTAAAAGATTTGTGTATCTGATCTCCCTGTAGATTTTAGAGATATTAACATAACATGACTAAAATACATTGACATCGAATGTCTGATAGAATGTGTATTATGGGAGAGAGAAGTTTAGTCTGAGTTAGAAACTCAAACGGGCCTTTCACTGCAGACAGGTCGCCATGGCAACACTGGTGAGACGTTCCATTCACTGAATCCACATGTTGGAGTCTGTAATCAGATCAGGGGAAAAACAGGTTCTGTCTGTTACTAACCACAATGTAAACTTAAACCAGAGTGAGTAATAGAATAGATTCGATTATAATGTGTGATGTTTATACCTAGAATTGTGAAACTATAAGAGATGACATCATTAACAGCAGGCAGGGCAGTTTAGTGATAGAGAAATAAAAACAGAAAATGCTGGAGATACTCAGCAGGTCAGGCAGCATCTGTGAAGAGAGAAACAGAGTTAACGTTTCAGGTTGATGACCTTTCGTCAGAACATTGTGACAGAGAACATTACTGAAGAAAAGTAACTGCTGGGAACCACTGCACAGGGCGTTAGTGAGACCACACCTGGAGTACTGCGGACAGTTTCACTCTCCTTATTGAAGGAGGGATACACTTGCATTGGAGGCAGTTCAGAGAAGCTTCACGAGGTTGATTCTTCAGTTGAAGGGGTTGTCTTATGAGGAAAGGTTGAGCAGGTTGGGCCGATACTCATTGGAGTTTAGAAGAATGAGGTGATCTTATTGAAACATAAGATTCTGAGGGGGCTTGACAGGGTCGATGCAGGGAGGATGTTTCCCCTCATGGGGGAATCGAGAATGAGGGGGAATAGTTTCAGAATAAGGGGAAACCCATTTAAAACGGAGATGAGGAGGAATTTCTTCTCTGAGGGTCGTGAATCTGTGGAATTCTCTACCCCAGAGAGCTGTGGAGGCTGAGTCATTGAATATATTCAAGGTGGAGATTGACAGATTTTTGAAAAACAGGGGAATCAAGGGTTATGGGGAGTGGGCAGGAAAGTGGAGTTGAGGCCAAGATCAGATCAGCCATGATCTTATTGAATGGCGGATCAGGCTCGAGGGGCCGAATGGCCGACTCCAGCTCCTGTTTCTTATGCACCAGGGAAAGTGTCCTTGTAAATCACAGATCAGGGAATTTCCAGCTGTTTTTTCCTCGATTCCTGCCAAAACCCAGCAGAGAAGAACATAAGAACATAAGAAATAAGAGCAGGAGTCGGCCATACGGCCCCTCGAGCCTGCTCCGCCATTCAATAAGATCATGGCTGATCATCGACCTCAACACCACTTTCCCACCCGATCTCCATATCCCTTGATTCCCCTAGAGTCCAAAAATCTATCTATCTCAGCCTGGAGTATACTCAAAGACTGAACATTCACAGCCCTCTGGGGCAGAGAATTCCAAAGATTCACAACCCTCTGAGTGAAGAAATTCCTCCTCATCTCAGTCTTAAATGGCCGACCCCCTATCCTGAGACTATGCCCCCTAGTTCTAGACACTCCAGCCAGGGGAAACAACCTCTCAGCATCTACCCTGTCAATCCCCTTCAGAATCTTGTATGTTTCAATGAGATCACCTCTCATTCTTCTAAACTCCAGAGAGTATAGGCCCATTCTACACAATCTCTCATCATAGGTCAGCCCTCTCATCCCAGGAATCAATCTCGTGAACCTTCGTTGCACCGCCTCCAAGGCATGTATATCCTTCCTTAGATAAGGAGACCAAAACTGTGCACAGTACTCCAGGTGTGGTCTCACCAAGGCCCTGTACAATTGTAGCAAGTCTTCCTTACTCTTATACTCCAACCCCTTGCAATAAAGGCCAACATGCCATTTGCCTTCCTTATTGCTTGCTGTACATGCATGCGAGCTTTCTGTGTTTCTTGCACAAGGACACCCAAATCTCTCTGAACACCAACATTTTGAAAGTTTCTCACCATTTAAAAAATATTCTGTTTTTCTATTCTTCCTACCAAAGTGAATAACCTCACATTTCCCTCCATTATACTCCATCTGCCACCTTACAGCCCACTCACTTAGTCTATCTATATCCTTTGCAGACTCTGTGTTCTCCTCACAGCTTACTGTCCCACCTAGCTTTGTATCATCAGCAAACTTGGATACATTACACTCGGTCCCTTCATCTAGCTCATTAATATAGATTGTAAATAGCTGAGACCCCAGCACTGATCCTTGCGGCACCCCACTAGTTACAGCCTGCCAACCTGAAAAAGATCTGTTTATCCCTACTCTCTGTTTTCTGTCCATTAACCAATCCTCTATCCATGCTGCTATATTACCCCCAACCCCATGAGCCCTCTACACTGTCCCATCAAACACTCCCAGGGCAGGTACAGCATGGGTTAGATACAGAGTAAAGCTCCCTCTGCACTGTCCCATCAAACACTCCCAGGGCAGGTACAGCACGGGTTAGATACAGAGTAAAGCTCCCTCTACACTGTCCCCATCAAACACTCCCAGGGCAGGTACAGCACGGGTTAGATACAGAGTAAAGCTCCCTCGACACTGTCCCATCGAACACTCCAGGGCAGCTACAGTACGGGTTAGATACAGAGTAAACTCTCTCTACACTGTCCCATCAAACACTGCAAGATCAGGTACAGCACGGGCAACACGGTGGCATAGTGGTTAGCACTGGTGCCTCACAGCGCCAGAGACCCGGGTTCGAATCTGACCTCGGGTGACTGTCTGTGTGGAGTTTGCACATTCTCCCCGTGTCTGCGTGGGTTTCCTCCGGGTGCTCCGGTTTCCTCCCACAGTCCAAAAATGTGTGGGTTAGGTTGATTTGGCTCTGATAAATTGACCCTTAGTGTTAGGGGGGATTAAATATGTGGGGTTATGGGGATAGGATGGGATATGTTAGGGGGAATTAAATACGTGGGGTTATGGGGGTAGGGTGGGATATGTGTACTGTGGGGATTAAAGCAGGGACAGGGTACTGGATTTGGATGATCAGCCATGATCGTATTGAATGGCGGAGCAGGCTCGACGGGCCGAATGGCCTACTCCTGCTCCTAGATTCTATGTTTCTATGTTTTAGCACGGGTTATAAACAGAGTAAATACTCTCTACACTGTCCCATCAAACACTCCAGGGTAGGTACAGTACGGGTTAGATACAGAGTAAAGCTCCCTCTGCACTGTCCCATCAAACACTCCAGGGCAGGTACAGCACGGGTTAGAGACAGAGTAAAGCTCGCTCTATATTGTCCAATTAAGCACTCCCAGGGCAGTTCAGCATGGCTTAGATACAGAGTAAAGCTCCCTCGACAGTGTCCCATCAAACACTCCCAGGGCAGGTACAGCATAGGTTAGATACAGAGTAAAGGTTCCACTACACTGTCCCATCAAACACTCCCAGGGCAGGTACAGCATGGGTTAGATACAGAGTAAAGCTCCCTCCACACTGTCCAGTCAAACACTCCCAGGGCAGGTGCAGCAAGGGTTAGATACAGAGTAAAGCTCCCTCTACACTGTCCCATCGAACACTCCAGGGCAGCTACAGTACGGGTTAGATACAGAGTAAACTCTCTCTACACTGTCCCATCAAACACTGCAAGATCAGGTACAGCACGGGTTATAAACAGAGTAAATACTCTCTACAGTGTCCCATCAAACACTCCAGGGTAGGTACAGTACGGGTTAGATACAGAGTAAAGCTCCCTCTGCACTGTCCCATCAAACACTCCAGGGCAGGTACAGCACGGGTTAGATACAGAGTAAAGCTCCCTCCACACTGTCCCATCAAACACTCCCAGGGCAGGTACAGCACAGTTTAGATACAGAGTAAAGCACCCTCTACACTGTCCCATCAAATATTCCCAGGGCAGGTAGAGCACGGGTTCGATACAGAGTGAAGCTCCCTCTGCACTGTCCCATCAAACACTCCCAGGGCAGGTACAGCACAGGTTAGATACAGAGTAAAGCTCCCTTTACACTTCCCATCAAACACTCCCAGGGCAGGTACAGCACAGGTTAGATACAGAGTAAAGCTCTCTCTACAATGTCCCATCAAACACTCCCAGGGCAGGTACAGCACGGGTTAGAGACAGAGTAAAGCTCCCTCTACATTGTCCCACCAAACACTCACAGGGTAGGTACAGCACGGGTTAGAGACAGAGTAAAGCTCCCTCTACACTGTCTCAACAAACACTCCCAGGGCAGGTACAGCACGGGTTAGATACAGAGTAAAGCTCCCTCGACACTGTCCCATCAAACACTCCCAGGGCAGGTACAGCACAGGTTAGATACAGAGTAAAGCACCCTCTACACTGTCTCATCAAACACTGCCAGGGCAGTTCAGCACGGCTTAGATACAGAGTATAGCTGCCTCTACACTGTCCCATCAAACACTCCCAGGACAGGTACAGCACGGGTTAGATACAGAGAAAAGCTCCCTCTACACTGTCCCATCAAACACTCCCAGGGCAGGTACAGCAGTGGTTAGATACAGAGCAAAGTTGCCTCTACACTGTCCCATCAAACATTCCCAGGGCAGGTACAACACGGGTCACATACATAGAAAAGCTCCCTTTACACTGTACCATCAAACACTCCAGGGCAGGTACAGCAAGCGTTAGATACAGAGTAAAGCTCTCACTACACTTTCCTATCAAACACTCTCAGGGCAGGTACAGCACGGGTTAGATACAGAGTAAAGCTCCCTCTACACTGTCTCATTAAACACTCCCAGGGCAGGTACAGCACGCGTTAGGTACAAAGTAAAGCTCCCTTTTCACTGTCCCATCAAACACTCCCAGGGCAGGTACAGTACGGGGTTAGATACAGAGTAAAGCTCCCTCTACACTGTCCCATCAAACACTCCCAGGGCAGGTACAGCATCGGTTAGATACAGAGTAAAGCTCCCTCTGCACTGTCCCATCAAACACTCCCAGGGCAGGTACAGCACGGGTGAGATACAGAGTAAATTTTGGAGTCCATTATTAAGGAAACAGTAACAGGACATTTGGATAATCATAATTTAATAGGACAAAGTCAGCATGGTTTTACGAAGGGGAAGTCATGTTTGACAAATTTGCTGGAGTTCTTTGAGGAAGTAACATATAGAGTGGATAAAGGGGAACCAGTGGACGTGGTGTATTTAGACTTCCAAAAGGCATTTGACAAGGTGCCACACAAAAGATTATTGCTTAAGGTAAAAAATCACGGGATTGGGGGTAATATTCTCTCATGGATAGAGGATTGGCTATCTAACAGAAAGCAAAGAGTTGGGATAAATGGTTCATTCTCAGACTGGCAATCAGTAACTAGTGGTGTTCCACAGGGGTCAGTGCTGGGTCCCCAACTCTTTACAATCTATATTAACGATTTGGAGGAAGGGACCAAGTGTAACATATCAAAATTTGCAGATGATACTAAGATGGGAGGGAAAGTAGTGAGTGAGGAGGACATAAAAAACCTGCAAGGGGACATAGACAGGCTAAGTAAGTGGGCAGAGATTTGGCAGATGGAATACAACACTGGAAAGTGTGAGGTGATGCACTTTGGCAGGAAAAATCCTAGAGCAATTTATTATCTTAATGGCAAGAAACTGGAGAGTACTGAAGTGCAAAGGGATCTGGGGGTCCTGGTGCACGAAACTCAAAAGGTTAGTATGCAGGTGCAGCAAGTGATTAAGAAGGCAAATGGAATGTTGGCTTTCATTGCTAGGGGGATAGAATATAAAAATAGGGAGGTATTGCTTCAGTTGTACAAGGTATTGGTGAGACCGCACCTGGAATACTGCATACAGTTTTGGTGTCCTTACTTAAGGAAAGACATCCTTGCTCTCGAGGCAGTGCAAAAAAGGTTCACTCGGTTAATCCCGGGGATGAGGGGGTGGTCGTATGAGGAGAGGTTGGGTAGATTGGGACTCTACTCATTGGAGTTCAGAAGAATGAGAGGCGATCTTATTGAAACATATAAGATTGTGAAGGGGTTGGATCGGGTGGATGCGGGGAGGATGTTTCCGATGACGGGTGAGACGAGAACTAGGGGACATAGTCTTAGAATAAGGGGCTGCTCTTTCAAAACTGAGATGAGGAGGAACTACTTCACTCAGAGGGTGGTAGGTCCATGGAATATGCTGCCACAAAAAGCTGTAGAAGCTACATCATTAAATAAATTTAAAACAGAAATACACAGTTTCCGAGAAGTAAAGGGCATTAAGGGTTAAGGGGAGCGGGCAGGAATTTGGACATGAGTCTCGGTTCGGATCGGTCATGGCCCTGTGGGTAGTGGAGCGGGCCCAGGGACCGTGTAGCCTGATCCTGCTCCTATTTCGTGTGTGCAATTCTGTTAGATGCAGGAGATGGTTCTGTGATAGTAGATAGCAGATTGGCGGTTAGGATCAGATCAGCCATGATCTTATTGAATGGCGGAGCAGGCTCGAGGTGCCGATTGGCCTACTCCTGCTCCTATTTCTTATGTTCTTATGTTCTTATGTAAAGCTCACTCTGCACTGTCCCATCACACTCTCCCAGGGTAGGTACAGCACGGGTTAGATACAGAGTAAAGCTCCTTCTACACTGTCCCATCAAACACTCCCAGGGCAGGTACAGCACGGGTTAGATACAGAGTAAAGCTCCCTCTACACTGTCCCATCAAACACTCCCAGGGCAGGTACAACACGGGTCAGATACAGAGTAAAGCTCCCTCTACACTGTCGCATCAAACACTCCCAGGGCAGCTACAGCACGGGTTAGATACAGAGTAAAGCTCTCTCTGCACTGTCCCATGAAACACTACCAGGGCAGGTACAGCACGGGTTATATATAGAGTAAAGCTCCCCCTGCACTGTCCCATCAAACACTCCCAGGGCAGGTACAGCACGGGTTAGATACACAGTAAAGTTCCCTCTATACTGTCCCATCAAACATTCCCAGGGCAGGTACAGCACGGGTCAGATACAGAGTAAAGCTCCCTCTGCACTGTCCCATCAAACACTCCCAGGGCAGGTACAGCACTGGTTAGATACAGAGTAAAGCTCCCTCTACAGTGTCCCATCAAACACTCCCAGGGAAGGTGCAGCACGGGTTAGATACAGAGCAAAGCTCCCTCTCCACTGTCCCATCAAACACTCCCAAGGCAGATACAGCACGGGTAACATACAGAGTAAAGCCCCCTCTACACTGTCCCATCAAACACTCCCAGGGCAGGTGCAGCACGGGTTAGATACAGAGTAAAGCTCCCTCTGCACTGTCCCATCAAACACTCCCAGGGCAGATAAAGCACGGGTAACATACAGAGTAAAGCCCCCTCTACACTGTCCCATCAAACACTCCCAGGGCAGGTGCAGCACGGGTTAGATACAGAGTAAAGCTCCCTCTGCACTGTCCCATCAAACACTCCCAGGGCAGATAAAGCACGGGTTAGATACAGAGTAAAGCCCCCTCTACACTGTCCCATCAACCACTTCCAGGGCAGGTACAGCACGAGTCAGATACAGAGTAAAGCCCCCTCTATACTGTCCCATCAAACACTCCCAGGACAGGTGCAGCACTGGTTAGATACAGCGTAAAACTCTCTCTACACTGTCCCATCAAACAGTCCCAGGCAGGTACACCACGTGTTATAAACAGGGTAAAGCTCCCTCTACACTGTCCCATGAAACAGTCCCAGGGCAGGTACAGCACGTGTTAGAGACAGAGTAAAGCTCGCTCTATAGTGTCCCATCAAACACTCCCAGGGCAGTTTATCATGGCTCAGATACAGAGTAAAGCTCCCTCTGCACTGTTCCTCAAACACTCCCAGGGCAGGTAACGCACGGGTCAGATACAGAGAAAAGCTCCCTCTATACTGTCCCATCAAACATTCCCAGGGCAGGTACAGCACGGGGTTAGATACAGAGTAAAGCTCCCACTACACTGTCCCATCAAACACTCCCAGGGCAGTTTATCATGGCTCAGATACAGAGTAAAGCTCCCTCTGCACTGTTCCTCAAACACTCCCAGGGCAGGTAACGCACGGGTCAGATACAGAGTAAAGCTCCCACTGCACTGTCCTATCAAACACTGCAAGGGCAGGTACAGCACGGGTTAGATACAGAGTAAAGCTCCCTCTATGCTGTCCCATCAAACACTCCCAGGGCAGGTACAGCAGGGTTAGATACAGAGTAAAGCTCCCTCTAAACTGTCCCATCAAACACTCCCAGGGCAGGTACAGCTCAGGTTTGATACAGAGTAAAGCTGCCTCTGCACTGTCCCATCAAACACTCCCAGGGCAGGTATAGCACGGGTTAGATACAGACTAATGTTCCCTCTGCACTGTCTCAATCAAACGCTGCCAGGCTATGTACAGCACGGGTTAGATACACAGTAAAGCTCCCTCTACACTGTCCGATCAAACACTCCCAGGGCAGGTACAGCACGGGTTAGATACAGAGTAAAGCTCCCTCTGCACTGTCCCGTCAAACACTCCCTGGGCAGGTACAGCACGGGTTAGATACAGCGTAAAGCTCCCTCGACACTGTCCCATCAAACACTGCCAGCCCATAATGAGCAGGACTGAGGGAGGTTGGTTGCTAGGCACTGCAGTGATGTCATAAAGCAGGGCCATTCAGCCCAGCTGGTCGTCTCCTTGTCCCTTTGAAGGTGGAGAGCGGGGACACCCTGTCTCAAAACACACCCCACCTGTTCATACTGAGAATCCTCGGGCAAGGCCCAAGACCCAGAGTGTGGACACACCCCGGGGAAAAGAGGAGGAGAGCGGGGACACCCTGTCTCAAAACACACCCCACCTGTTCATACTGAGAATCCCCGGGCAAGGCCCAAGGCCCAGAGTGTGGACACACCCCGGGGGAAAAGAGGAGGAGAGCGGGGACACCCTGTCTCAAAACACACCCCACCTGTTCATACTGAGAATCCCCGGGCAAGGGCCAAGGCCCAGAGTGTGGACACACCCCGGGGGAAAAGAGGAGGAGAGCGGGGACACCCTGTCTCCAAACACACCCCACCTGTTCATACTGAGAATCCCCGGGCAAGGCCCAAGGCCCAAGGCCCAGAGTGTGGAACACACCCCGGGGAAAAGAGGAGGAGAGCGGAGACACCCTGTCTCAAAACACACCACACCTGTTCATACTGAGAATCCCCGGGCAAGGCCCAAGGCCCAGAGTGTGGACACACCCCGGGGAAAGAGGAGGAGAGTGGGGACACCCTGTCTCAAAACGCACCCCACCTGTTCATACTGAGAATCCCCAGGCAAGGCCCAAGGCCCAGAGTGTGGTCACAGCCCGGGGGAAAAGAGGAGGAGAGTGGGGACACCCTGTCTCAAAACACACCCCACCTGTTCATACTGAGAATCCCCAGGCAAGGCCCAAGGCCCAGAGTGTGGTCACAGCCCGGGGGAAAAGAGGAGGAGAGCGGGGACAGCCTGTCTCAAAACACACCCCACCTGTTCATACTGAAAATCCCCGGGCAAGGCCCAAGGCCCAGAGTGTGAAACACAACCAAGGGGGAAAAGAGGAGGAGAGCGGGGACACCCTGTCTCAAAACACACCCCACCTGTTCATACTGAGAATCCTCGGGCAAGGCCCAAGGCCCAAGGCCCAGAGTGTGGACACACCCCGGGGGAAAAGAGGAGGAGAGCGGGGACACCCTGTCTCCAAACACACCCCACCTGTTCATACTGAGAATCCCCGGGCAAGGCCCAAGGCCCAGAGTGTGGAACACACCCCGGGGAAAAGAGGAGGAGAGCGGAGACACCCTGTCTCAAAACACACCCCACCTGTTCATACTGAGAATCCCCGGGCAAGGCCCAAGGCCCAGAGTGTGGACACACCCCGGGGAAAGAGGAGGAGAGTGGGGACACCCTGTCTCAAAACACACCCCACCTGATCATACTGAGAATCCCCAGGCAAGGCCCAAGGCCCAGAGTGTGGTCACAGCCCGGGGGAAAAGAGGAGGAGAGTGGGGACACCCTGTCTCAAAACACACCCCACCTGTTCATACTGAGAATCCCCAGGCAAGGCCCAAGGCCCAGAGTGTGGTCACAGCCCGGGGGAAAAGAGGAGGAGAGCGGGGACAGCCTGTCTCAAAACACACCCCACCTGTTCATACTGAGAATCCCCGGGCAAGGCCCAAGGCCCAAGGCCCAAGGCCCAGAGTGTGGACACACCCTGGGGAAAAGAGGAGGAGAGTGGGGACACCCTGTCTCAAAACACACCCCACCTGTTCATACTGAGAATCCCCAGGCAAGGCCCAAGGCCCAGAGTGTGGTCACAGCCCGGGGGAAAAGAGGAGGAGAGCGGGGACAGCCTGTCTCAAAACACACCCCACCTGTTCATACTGAGAATCCCCAGGCAAGGCCCAAGGCCCAGAGTGTGGTCACAGCCCGGGGGAAAAGAGGAGGAGAGTGGGGACACCCTGTCTCAAAACACACCCCACCTGTTCATACTGAGAATCCCCAGGCAAGGCCCAAGGCCCAGAGTGTGGTCACAGCCCGGGGGAAAAGAGGAGGAGAGCGGGGACAGCCTGTCTCAAAACACACCCCACCTGTTCATACTGAAAATCCCCGGGCAAGGCCCAAGGCCCAGAGTGTGAAACACAACCAAGGGGGAAAAGAGGAGGAGAGCGGGGACACCCTGTCTCAAAACACACCCCACCTGTTCATACTGAGAATCCTCGGGCAAGGCCCAAGGCCCAAGGTCCAGAGTGTGGACACACCCCGGGGGAAAAGAGGAGGAGAGCGGGGACACCCTGTCTCCAAACACACCCCACCTGTTCATACTGAGAATCCCCGGGCAAGGCCCAAGGCCCAGAGTGTGGAACACACCCCGGGGAAAAGAGGAGGAGAGCGGAGACACCCTGTCTCAAAACACACCCCACCTGTTCATACTGAGAATCCCCGGGCAAGGCCCAAGGCCCAGAGTGTGGACACACCCCGGGGAAAGAGGAGGAGAGTGGGGACACCCTGTCTCAAAACACACCCCACCTGATCATACTGAGAATCCCCAGGCAAGGCCCAAGGCCCAGAGTGTGGTCACAGCCCGGGGGAAAAGAGGAGGAGAGTGGGGACACCCTGTCTCAAAACACACCCCACCTGTTCATACTGAGAATCCCCAGGCAAGGCCCAAGGCCCAGAGTGTGGTCACAGCCCGGGGGAAAAGAGGAGGAGAGCGGGGACAGCCTGTCTCAAAACACACCCCACCTGTTCATACTGAGAATCCCCGGGCAAGGCCCAAGGCCCAAGGCCCAGAGTGTGGACACACCCTGGGGAAAAGAGGAGGAGAGCGGGGACACCTTGTCTCAAAACACACCCCACCTGTTCATACTGAGAATCCCCGGGCAAGGCCCAAGGCCCAGAGTGTGGAACACACCCCGGGGAAAAGAGGAAGAGAGCGGGGACACCCTGTCTCAAAACACACCCCACCTGTTCATACTGAGAATCCCCGGGCAAGGCCCAAGGCCCAGAGTGTGGACACACCCCGGGGAGAGAGGAGGAGAGCGGGGACACCCTGTCTCAAAACACACCCCACCTGTTCATATTGAGAATCCCCGGGCAAGGCCCAAGGCCCAGAGTGTGGACACACCCCGGGGGAAAAGAGGAGGAGAGCGGAGACACCCTGTCTCAAAACACACCCCACCTGTTCATACTGAGAATCCCCGGGCAAGGCCCAAGTCCCAGAGTGTGGACACAACCAAGGGGGAAAAGAGGAGGAGAGCGGGGACACCCTGTCTCCAAACACACCCCACCTGTTCATACTGAGAATCCCCGGGCAAGGCCCAAGGCCCAGAGTGTGAAACACAACCAAGGGGGAAAAGAGGAGGAGAGCGGGGACACCCTGTCTCAAAACACATCCACCCTGTTCATACTGAGAATCCCCGGGCAAGGCCCAAGGCCCAGAGTGTGGAACACAACCAAGGGGGAAAAGAGGAGGAGAGCGGGGACACCCTGTCTCAAAACACATCCACCCTGTTCATACTGAGAATCCCCGGGCAAGGCCCAAGGCCCAGAGTGTGGAACACAACCAAGGGGGAAAAGAGGAGGAGAGCGGGGACACCCTGTCTCAAAACACACCCCACCTGTTCATACTGAGAATCCCCGGGCAAGGCCCAAGGCCCAGAGTGTGGTCACAGCCCGGGGGAAAAGAGGAGGAGAGCGGGGACACCCTGTCTCAAAACACACCCCACCTGTTCATACTGAAAATCCCCGGGCAAGGCCCAAGGCCCAGAGTGTGAAACACAACCAAGGGGGAAAAGAGGAGGAGAGCGGGGACACCCTGTCTCAAAACACACCCCACCTGTTCATACTGAGAATCCTCGGGCAAGGCCCAAGGCCCAAGGCCCAGAGTGTGGACACACCCCGGGGGAAAAGAGGAGGAGAGCGGGGACACCCTGTCTCCAAACACACCCCACCTGTTCATACTGAGAATCCCCGGGCAAGGCCCAAGGCCCAGAGTGTGGAACACACCCCGGGGAAAAGAGGAGGAGAGCGGAGACACCCTGTCTCAAAACACACCCCACCTGTTCATACTGAGAATCCCCGGGCAAGGCCCAAGGCCCAGAGTGTGGACACACCCCGGGGAAAGAGGAGGAGAGTGGGGACACCCTGTCTCAAAACACACCCCACCTGTTCATACTGAGAATCCCCAGGCAAGGCCCAAGGCCCAGAGTGTGGTCACAGCCCGGGGGAAAAGAGGAGGAGAGTGGGGACACCCTGTCTCAAAACACACCCCACCTGTTCATACTGAGAATCCCCAGGCAAGGCCCAAGGCCCAGAGTGTGGTCACAGCCCGGGGGAAAAGAGGAGGAGAGCGGGGACAGCCTGTCTCAAAACACACCCCACCTGTTCATACTGAGAATCCCCGGGCAAGGCCCAAGGCCCAGAGTGTGGACACACCCTGGGGAAAAGAGGAGGAGAGCGGGGACACCTTGTCTCAAAACACACCCCACCTGTTCATACTGAGAATCCCCGGGCAAGGCCCAAGGCCCAGAGTGTGGAACACACCCCGGGGAAAAGAGGAAGAGAGCGGGGACACCCTGTCTCAAAACACACCCCACCTGTTCATACTGAGAATCCCCGGGCAAGGCCCAAGGCCCAGAGTGTGGACACACCCCGGGGAGAGAGGAGGAGAGCGGGGACACCCTGTCTCAAAACACACCCCACCTGTTCATATTGAGAATCCCCGGGCAAGGCCCAAGGCCCAGAGTGTGGACACACCCCGGGGGAAAAGAGGAGGAGAGCGGAGACACCCTGTCTCAAAACACACCCCACCTGTTCATACTGAGAATCCCCGGGCAAGGCCCAAGTCCCAGAGTGTGGACACAACCAAGGGGGAAAAGAGGAGGAGAGCGGGGACACCCTGTCTCCAAACACACCCCACCTGTTCATACTGAGAATCCCCGGGCAAGGCCCAAGGCCCAGAGTGTGAACACAACCAAGGGGGAAAAGAGGAGGAGAGCGGGGACACCCTGTCTCAAAACACATCCACCCTGTTCATACTGAGAATCCCCGGGCAAGGCCCAAGGCCCAGAGTGTGGAACACAACCAAGGGGGAAAAGAGGAGGAGAGCGGGGACACCCTGTCTCAAAACACATCCACCCTGTTCATACTGAGAATCCCCGGGCAAGGCCCAAGGCCCAGAGTGTGGAACACAACCAAGGGGGAAAAGAGGAGGAGAGCGGGGACACCCTGCCTCAAAACACACCCCACCTGTTCATACTGAGAATCCCCGGGCAAGGCCCAAGGCCCAGAGTGTGGTCACAGCCCGGGGGAAAAGAGGAGGAGAGAAGGGGAGGAGTAGGGACTGAGGGACACCAAGCTTCAGTTTTAGAGCCTGTAGACTTCAGGAGGGAAGACTGAGTTCAGTAATTTTCGGATCCAGGGAGAGAACAAGGAGCAGATGGGGAGACTGGTGTGGATTCCAGCACAGTGAGGATGTCGGGGGAGGGAGATTGTGTCGGGCCGTGTATTAGGGGTGTAGGAGGGACAAGAGAGGAAAGGTCAGAGGAGCAATTACTGCAGCAGTGACCATGAATAGTGAGAGAGAGAGAAGGTGGGGTTAGAGTGGCGACCAGAATTGTACACAGTGCTCCAAGTGTGGTCTAACCAAGGTTCGATACAAGTTTAGCATAACTTCACTACTTTTCCATTCTATAACAATTCAATTCTATAACAATCGATCCCAATAATTGAACCCAATAGGTTAAAGTCTTAAGTCCAATTTTGTCAGCACGCCGCGACATTCGATGCCTGCAGATAACGGGAGATAAATTCTTAAAACTGCTGGATCTCTTGCTCTGCCATCAACCTCTTATCAAACTGGAGCTGGCATTGCCTAATATGGTCGTCTCTGGCTGCTGCACAGTCCAGAGACACAAGTCTGCATTTTCTTCAACACACATCAACAATGTCAGAAGCAGGTAAAAACACTGTGGCCTTCCTGGGGCAGCACAAACCACTAGTCTCCAGACTTTCCTTATCCCAACAACTTTCTGATCGAAACATTATATGATTACAATATCCAAGGTCAGTTGGTTGCAAACACCAGCTGTTGCTCAGTGAAATCTCTCTCCCTCTAATGATACTGACCACATTTCCCCCGATATCGAATGAACTAAACATGAACACCTTTCAGAAGCTGAATTAACCGAGGTCCATATGCCAACACCCCTCTCATCTTCCATTCACTTCAATTGAAAGGAAACCGACAGATTGGACCAGTCAGGATTTGAAAGATATTTACAACAGATTCTAGATGTTCTTAGAGTTGGGATCTTTCTCTATTCTGTCCACTCGAGGAGTTAGATAACAGACTTTCTCCTGTGAATATAGAGCTGGGGTATTGGGCCGTGATGTGTTCACTTGTTCATCTTGTTGACTCTAAACCTTTGTCAATTATTTGATGTGATCTGTTTACTTGTACGTATTGTTTTAAATACACTTGCTGAGTGGATTCAAATTGAAATTGAAAGCAGGTTTGCAGGCATGATGCTCTATTCACACATCGAAGGTGAGAGAGATGCTGTGGGACACACGCTAAGTCCAGTAGCTGAAAGTGATTAACAGACTGGGTTTTGTGTTTAGTGATCCCGGGCGTGTTACCGAGACCTTCCCTGGATACCAAGGCTAGGAGAGGCACTCTGGAAGGTATGGGGAGCTGGGACTTGTCCATGAGAGTAACCGAAGGTATGAGAACTGAAATAATCTCGAGTTAGAAAGGAGAAAAGGCCCAAAAATGGAGCAGTTGGTAACAGGACATCAATTAGTCTCCTTTTATCTTGGAGACATCAAATATCGACACACTGCGTTATTTGAAACATCAAAATATTGAACTCCAGCCCAGTTATAGGGGCTATTAACATCAGCAGAAACAAACTCCAACTGTCAGAATTAACATGATTCAGTCCGGGATGTGATTAACAGCAGCAATAACAGCAGAATCCAACCTTGTGTAATCACTTGTGAACTCGCTGGTGTCTCAGCAGGCTGGATGACTGAGTGAATCCCTTCGCACACTCAGAGCAGGTGAATGGCCTCTCCCCAGTGTGAACTCGCTGGTGTTTCAGCAGGTTGGATAACGCAGTGAATCCCTTCCCACATTGACAGCAGGTGAATGGCCTCTCCCCGGTGTGTACTCGCTGGTGTGTCAGCAGATCCCTTGTGCTTTTAAAGTTCTTTTCACAGTCAGAACATTTAAATGGTCTCTTATCTGTGTGAACAAGCTGTTGTTGTGTAAGGCGGGATGACAGAGCGAATTCCTTCCCACACTCGCAGCAGGTGAACAGTCTCTCTCCAGTGTGAACTCGCTGGTGCTGCAGCAGGTTGGATGACTGAGCGAATCCCTTCCCACACAGGGAGCAGGTGAACGGCCTCTCCCCAGTGTGAGTGCGTTGGTGTCTCAGTAAACTGGATGAATCAGAGAATCTCTTCCCACACACGGAGCAGGTGAATGAACTGTCCCCAGTGTGAGTGCGTTGGTGTCTCAGCAGGTGCTGTTTGCTTTTAAAGCTTTTCTCACAGTCAGAACATTTGTACAGTCTCTTACCAGTGTGAACTCGCTGGTGTGTCAGCAGGCTGGATGACTGAGTGAATCCCTTCCCACACATGGAGCAGGTGAACGGCCTCTCCCTGGTGTGACTGCGCCGATGAATTTCCAGCTGGGACGGGTAACTGAATCCCTTCCCACAGTCCCCACATTTCCCCGGTTTCTCCGTGGTGTGGGTGTCCCTGTGTCTCTCCAGGTTGGATGATCAGTTGAAGCCTCATCACACACAGAACACGTGTACGGTTTCTCCCCGCTGTGAATGGTGCGATGTTTTTTCAGGCTGTGTAACTGGTTAAAGCTCTTTCCACAGTCAGTGCACTGGAACACTCTCACTCGGGTGTGTGTGTCTCGGTGCTTTTCCAGTCACACTGATGTTTGAAATCTTTTCCCACAGACAGAACAGACAAACATTTCTCCTTCCACATTCAAAGGCCGACAATATTCAGGTCCTGATGAATTGAGCGACTCTGTCAGATCTTGACCTGATGTTTCGTTTGAATTTCCCGTCTGCAAATCCTCCCCTTCCAATACCCTGTAAAAGGAGTTTACAAAACTCATCACTGTAAATACAGGACAGAAATTCAGAACAGACAATTCTAGTTTCTAAAGAACATTCTTTCCTCTCTTGTTCCTCCAAAGCTGTAAATTCCCATCCTACACATTGTCCCTCCTCCCTGTGCTAAAATGTGTGTTAAAATCCAAACACATCGCACGGCTCAAGACAGTTTTTTCTCCACTTCCAGTTTTCTCCACCAACTCTGGCTGGGTTCAGTTCTACACTCACTTGTTCCCCTCCCTCTCCTCCCTTGAAGGTGCTGACTCTGGCTGGGTTCAGTTCTACACTCACTGGTTCCCCTCCCTCTCCTCCCCTGAAGGTGCTGACTCTGGCTGGGTTCAGTTCTACACTCACTGGTTCCCCTCCCTCTCCTCCCCTGAAGGTGCTGACTCTGGCTGGGTTCAGTTCTACACTCACTGGTTCCCCTCCCTCTCCTCCCCTGAAGGTGCTGACTCTGGCTGGGTTCAGTTCTACACTCACTGGTTCCCCTCCCTCTCCTCCCCTGAAGGTGCTGACTCTGGCTGGGTTCAGTTCCTCACTCACTGGTTCCCCTCCCTCTCCTCCCCTGAAGGTGCTGACTCTGGCTGGGTTCAGTTCTACACTCACTGGTTCACCTCCCTCTCCTCCCCTGAAGGTGCTGACTATGGCTGGGATCAGTTCTACACTCACTGGTTCCCCTCCCTCTCCTCCCCTGAAGGTGCTGACTCTGGCTGGGTTCAGTTCTCCTGGGACCCTGAAGCCCCGCCCACGTTTGGTTCCTTTACAAAGATGGCCGCAGGAATCAAGATGGCGGCGAACAAAGATGCTGCTTTGCTTTACAAAGATGGCCGCCGTTAGCCAGGGCCTGTTCCTGTGAAAAAGCCCCGGAGCTGCAAACGCGGAATCCGTAGGTTCTCATTCGGGGCTTGCGGCCTACACCAGATGTTTATGAAGCTCACCCGCCGGATGCATTACCTCCCTGCGCTCCCTGATTCGTAATCGGCGCAAAAACAGCTTCTCCCGCCTAATTCCGCTGGTCGCACTCGGAGAGTCCGGATCACAGTGACACTGCGCATGCTCCGGATACGGGCGGGCACTGCGCCTGCGCGCTGGGCTCCTCCAGTGTGAACAGGTCACATTGTTCCCGCGGGACACGTCATCGAGTCATAGAGTTAGACAGCACAGAAAGAGGCCCTTCGGCCCATCGTGTCCGCGCCGCCCATCAAGCCCTGTCTATTCTAATCCCAGTTTCCAGCACTTGGTCCCTAGCCTTGTATGCTATGGCGTTTCAAGTGCTCATCTAAATGCTTCTTGAATGTTGAGGGTTCCTGCCTCTACCACCCTTTCAGGCAGTGAGTTCCAGATTCCAACCACCCTCTGGGTGAAAAAGTTTTTCCTCAAATCCCCTCTAAACCTCCTGCCCCTTACGTTGAAACTATGCCCCCTGGTTATTGACCCCTCTACTAAGGGGAACAGTTCCTTTCTATCTACCCTATCTATGCCCCTCATAATTTAGTACACCTCAATCAGGTCCCCCCTCAGCCTTCTCTGCTCTAAGGAAAACAATCCCAGCCTGTCCAGTCTCTCTTCATAGCTGAAGCGCTCCAGCCCAGGTAACATACTGGTGAATCTCCTCTGCACCCTCTCCAATACAATCACATCACTCCTATAGTGTGGTGACCAGAACTGCATACAGTATTCCAGCTGTGGCCTAACTAGTGTTTTGTACAGCTCCATCATAACATCCCTGCTCTTATATTCTATGCCTCGGCTAATGAAGGCAAGTATCCCATATGCCTTCTTAACCACCTTATCTACCTGTCCTGCTGCCTTCAGGGATCTATGTACATGCACACCAAGGTCCCTCTGATCCTCTGTCCTTCCTAGGGTCCATTGTGTATTCCCTTGCTTTGTTAGTCCTCTCAAAATGCATCACCTCACACTTTTCAGGGTTAAATTCCATTTGCCACTGTTCTGCCCATCTGACCAACTCGTCTATATCGTCCTGCAGCCTGAGGCTTCCCTCCTCGCTATTTACCACTGCACCAATTTTCGTGTCGTCTGCGAACTTACTGATCATAGCTCCTACATTCATATCTAAATCATTAATGTACACTACAAACAGCAAGGGACCCAGCACCGATCTCTGCGGTACACCACTGGACACAGGCTTCCAGTCACAAAAACAACCTTCGACCATCACCCTCTGCCTCCTGCCACTAAGCCAATTTTGGATCCAATGTGCCAAATTGCCCTGGATCCCATGGGCTCTTACCTTCTTGATCAGTCTCCCATGCGGGACTTTGTCAAAAGCCTTACTGAAGTCCATGTAGACTACATCAACTGCACTACCCTCATCCACACACCGAGTCACCCCCTCAAAAAAATCAATCAAATTGGTTAGACATGATCTCCCCCTGACAAAGCCATGCTGACTATCCTTGATTAATCCTTGCCTCTCCAAGTGGAGACTAATTCTGTCCCTCAGAATTTTTTCCAATAATTTCCCTACCACTGATGTTAGGCTCACTGGCCTGTAATTCCCTTGTTTATCCCTACTACCCTTCTTGAATAATGGTACTACGTTATCTGTCCTCCAGTCCTCTGGCACCTCCCCTGTGGCCAGAGAGGTTCTGAAAATTTGTGTCAGAGCCCCTGCAATCTCCTCCCTTGCCTCACACAGCAGCCTGGGATACATCTCGTCTGGGCCTGGGGATTTATCCACTTTTAAGCCCGCTAAAACCGCTAGTACCTCCTCCCTCGCAATGCTAATTTGTTCTAATATATCACAATCCCCCTGCCTGATTTCTATGCCTACATCGTCCTTCTCCAAAGTGAACACAGATGCAAAATATTCATTTAAAACCTCGCCCACATCTTCCGGCTCTACACACAGATTGCTACTTTGGTCCCTAATGGGCCCTACTCTTTCCCTGGTTATCCTCTTGCCCTTAATATACTTATAAAACACCTTGGGATTTTCCTTTATTTTGCCCGCCAGTGTTTTTTCATGCCCCCTCTTTGCTCTCCTAATTTCTTTTTTAAGTACCCCCCTGCACTTTCTAAACTCCTCTGGGGCTTCCACTGTTTTTAGTCCTGTGTATCTGCCAAATGCCTCCCTTTTTTTCCTAATCCACTCCTGTATATCCCTTGACATCCAGGGTTCCCTGGACTTGTTGGTCCCACCCATGACCTTTATGGGAACATGTTGGTGCTGTACTCTTTCTATTTCCTTTCTGAATGACTCCCACTGCTCTGATGTGGATTTTCCTACAAATAGCTGATCCCAGTCCACTTTGGCCAGATCCTGCCTTATCATATTAAAATCGGTCTTCCCCAAATTTAGAAACTTTATTTCCGGTCCATCTTTGTCCTTTTCCATGACTAGCTTAAATCTCAACGAATTATGGTCACTGTCACCAAAATGCTCTCCTACTGACACTTTTACCACTTGCCCAGCTACATTCCCTAGAATTTGGTCCAGGGATCGTGTAGCCTGATTCTGCTCCTATTTCGTGTGTGCAATTCTGTTAGATGCAGGAGATGGTTCTGTGATAGATAGTAGATTGGTGGTTAGGATCAGATCAGCCATGATCTTATTGAATGGCGGAGCAGGCTCGAGGGGCCGATTGGCCTACTCCTGCTCCTAAATTGAATTTATTTACCATGCTTAACAATTGTATACATAAAATTGATTGGATTCTAATAACTATCACGCGCTCATGTGAGCACGATGTGATCAATGATGGATGCATAAAATACTGTGCCCCGGAGTGACTTATCTGAGAGGTCGGTGACTGCACGCGGGTGCATCACTCCTCTCCCAGAGCGCTCTGCAATAAAGTGTACTCCCGCATTTAACCGTGTAAATTGGAAAGAGCAGGGGTGTGGGACTTATTGGATCGTTCATTCAAAGAGCCAGCACAGGCACGATGGGCCGAATGGCCTCCTTTTGTGCTGTGATTCGATGATTCTAATTGCTGCTTCACAGTACGGAGCTTCCTTTGAACAGAGTGAGGAGGAATAAATACACTGAGCGCTAATAAATAACACAAACCATCGATGGAAACCAGCAGTGGGTTTGTACCATGTTTTCTAACAGTTTTGTTAATTGTCAGGTTCTAGGAGAATATTGGAATAAGGAGCTATCTCTTACCTGGTGCAGCAGCAGCATCCTGGATAGAGCTGATAAGCAGTGCTCCCAAAACAGCAGCCACACAGAGTGCTGTCTTCATCTTGTCCTTTCCCCAAGTTGGAAGCGCTCAGTGATGAAGAGTGAGTGCGGGGTGAGGAGTGAGTTGTCACCTCACGCTCACCATGGGTTTATATAGTGTGAAAGTGCACAGAGTCAGCACTACGGAGGCTTCCTGGAACTTCCCCCATTCAGCAGCAATGGAAGTTCTCCCGTGTAATCGCCCCGCCATTCCCGTGTTGCCTGAAATGGGAAGTACAAGTAGTTCTGTGAATGGGAGTTCTTGGGTTAAGCAGCATGGAATGAGCTGGGAACTTCCCCGGCCCGTGTTTCTCAGTACAGTGTCAGCTCATTTCCCTCAGGCAATCTCACAACATCCGTGCCTGAGGGAAGGAGGAAGGCGAGTGATAAGAATGGAGCTTCCTGATTGGGCCATTCCGCACTGAGCACTCTCTGAGACACAGCTCTGAGCGGGCAGGGAGCTTAACTTCAAAATACAACGTGGCACAGAGAAAAGGAAGGAAGACTTGCATTTCCATAGCGCCTTTCACCACCTCAGGACGTCCCAAAGCGCTTTACAGACAATGAAGTGCTTGTGAAGTGTAGGCACTGTTGGAATGTAGGAAACGCACCAGTCAAATTGTGCACAGCAAGATCCCACAAAGTGCAATGAAATAATGACCAGATAATCTGTTTTAGTGATGTTGATTGAAGGATAAATATTGTCCAGGACACCGGGGAGAACTCCCCTGCTCTTCTTTGAATATTGCCATGGGATCTTTCACATCCCCCTGAGGGGGAAGACGGGGCCGGTTTAATATCTCATCCGAATGACAGCACCTCCAACAGTGCAGCATTCCTGGGAGTGTCAGCCTGGATTAAGGGCTCAGGTCACTGGAGTGGGACTTGAATACACGACCTCCTGAATCAGAGGCGAGAGTAATGTTCCGTTTACGTTGTGCGGCTGTGCTCACCGGCTTTTAAATAGAAAAACCTGGCATCCGCGGAATTTTGAATGATCCGCAGAGCCCGTTAAAGGGGCCACGCTGAAAAAAAATAATTCGAGGGAGTATTGGGCGAGAGTGCTACCCACTGAGTCACGACTGACACCGAAACGTCAGACTGCAGACATCACACGGCAATTGTCACATTGCAGACCGCAGAATGCAGACGGCACAGGCCGCGGTCACACTTTCACCGGTCACACAGTCTCCGGTCATACTCTCCCCGGTCACACTCTCCCGGGTCACGCTCTCCCCGTTCACACTCTCCCCGGTCACCTTCTCCCCGGTCACACTCTCCCCGGTCACACTCTCCCCAGTCACACACTCTCCCCGGTCACACTCTCCCCGGTCACGCTCTCCCCGTTCACACTCTTCCCGGTCACCTTCTCCCCGGTCACACTCTCCTCGGTCACACTTTCCCCGGTCACACACTCTCCGGTCACACTCTCCCCGTTCACACTCTCCCCGGTCACCTTCTCCCCGGTCACACTCTCCCCGGTCACGCTCTCCCCGGTCATGCTCTCCCCGGTCACGCTCTCCCCGGCCACGCTCTCCCCGGTCACGCTCTCCATGGTCACGCTCTCCCCGGTCACACTCTCCCCAGTCACACACTCTCCCCGGTCACACTCTCCCCGGTCACGCTCTCCCCGTTCACACTCTCCCCGGTCACCTTCTCCCCGGTCACACTCTCCCCGGTCACACTCTCCCTGGTCCCTCTCTCCCCGGTCACACACTCCCCGGTCACACTTTCCCCGGTCACACACTCTCCGGTCACACACTCCCCGGTCACACACTCCCCGGTCACGCTCTCCCCGTTTACGCACTCCCCGATCACGCTATCCCCGGTCACCCTCTCCCCGGTCACACTCTCCCCGGTCACACTCTACCCGGTCACGCTCTCCCCGGTCACGCTCTCCCCGGTCACCCTCTCCCCGGTCACACTCTCCCCGGTCACACTCTACCCGGTCACGCTCTCCCCGGTCACGCTCTCCCCGGTCACGCTCTCCCCGGTCACGCTCTCCCCGGCCACGCTCTCCCCGGTCACGCTGTCCCCGGTCACGCTCTCCATGGTCACGCTCTCCCCGGTCACACTCTCCCCGGTCACACACTTCCCGGTCACGCTCTCACCGGTCACACTCTCCACGGTCACAATCTCCCCGGTCACACTCTCCCTGGTCACAATTTCCGTGGTCACACTCTCCCCGGTCACACTCTACCCAGTCACACTCTCCCCAGCCCAATTCTCCCCGGTCACACTCTCCGCGATCACACTCTCCCCGGTCACACTCTCCCCGGTCACACTCTCCCCGGTCACACTCTCCCTGGTCACACTCTCTCCGGTCACACTCTCCCCGGTCACACACTCGCCGGTCACACTCTCCCCGGTCACACCCTCCCTGGTCACACACTCCCCGGTCACACTCTCCCCGGTCACACTCTCCCCGGTCACACTCTCCCTGGTCACACCCTCCCTGGTCACACTCTCCCCGGTCACACCCTCCCTGGTCACAACCTCCACGGTCACACCCTCCCCGGTCACACTCTCCCCGGTCACACTCTCCCCTCGAGTATAATAATGCAGTCTGCACTGTTGGAGTTTACGATCACAATATTGTATGTGTCAGCTTGATGGCGAGCCGGGGTGCAGTGTATTTTATGGTCATGATGTTGAACTGTTGGAGGCATCACCTGGGAGCTGGACCCTTCCAAACCTGGATTGTCCAATTGTTGACCTTACAGCTGGAATCAGTGGATGTCGACTGGGAGTGTGAGCAGGGACCGGGAGCAGTGAGCAGAGACCAGGAGCAGTGAGCAGGGACCAAGAGCAGTGAGCTGGGACCAGGACCATTGAGCAGTGACAAGGAGCAGTGAGCAGGGACCAGGAGCAGTGAGCAGGGACCAGGAGCAGTGAGCAGGGACCAGGAGCAGTGAGCAGGCACCAGGAGCAGTGAGCGGGTTCCAGGAGCAGTGAGCAGGGACCAGGAGCAGTGAGTTGGGACCAGGAGCAGTGAGCCGGGACCAGGAGGAGTGAGCAGGGACCAGGAGCAGTGAGTAGGGACCAGGAGCAGTGAGCGGGGACAAGGAGCAGTGAGCAGGGACCGGGAGCAGTGAGCTGGGACCAGGAGCAGTGAGCAGGGACCAGGAGCAGTGAGCAGGGACCAGGAGCAGTGAGCAGGGACCAGGAGCAGTGAGCAAGGACGAGGAGCAGTGAGCAGGGACCAGGAGCAGTGAGCAGGGACCAGGAGCAGTGAGCGGGGACCAGGATTAGTGAGCAGGGACTGGGAGCAGTGAGCAGAGACCAGGAGCAGTGAGCAGGGACCAGGAGCAGTGAGCAGGGACCAGGAGCAGTGAGCGGGGACCAGGAGCAATGAGCTGGGACCAGGAGCAGTGAGCAAGGGACCAGGAGCAGTGAGCAGGGACCAGGAGTTGTGAGCCAGGACCAGGAGCAGTGAGCAGGGACCAGGAGCAGTGAGCAGGGACCGGGAGCAGTGACCGCGTTCCAGGAGCAGTGAGCAGGGACCGGGAACAGTGAGCGGAGAACAGGAGCAGTGAGCTGGGACCAGGAGCAGTGAGCAGGGAGCAGGAGCAGTGAGCAGGGACCAGGAGCAGTGAGCAGGGAGCAGGAGCAGTGAGCAGGGACCAGGAGCAGTGAGCAGGGACCAGGAGCAGTGAGCAAGGACCAGGAGCAGTGAGCAGGGACCAGGAGCAGTGAGCAGGGACCAGGAGCAGTGAGCAGGGACCAGGACCAGTGAGCAGGGACCGGGAGCAGTGAGATGGGACCAGGAGCAGTGAGCGGGGACCGGGAGCAGTGTGCGGAGACCAGGAGCAGTGAGCGGGGACCAGGAGCAGTGAGCAGGGACTAGGAGCAATGAGCAGGGACCAGGAGCAGTGAGCAGTGATCAGGAGCAGTGAGCAGGGAGCAGGTGCATTGATCGGGACCAGTAGCAGTGAGCTGGGACCAGGAGCAGTGAGCAGGGAGGAGGAACAGTGAGCAGGGAGCAGGAGAAGTGAGCAGGGACCAGGAGCAGTGAGCAGGGACCAGGAGTAGTGAGGCGGGACCAGGAGCAGTGAGCAGGGACCAGGAGCAGTGAGCAGGGACCAGGAACAGTGAGCAGGGACCAGGAGCAGTGAGTAGGGACCAGGAGCAGTGAGCGGGGACCAGGAGCAGTTAGCGGGGACCAGGAGCATTGAGCAGGGACCAGTAGCAGTGAGCAGGGACCAGGAGCATGAGCTGGGACCAGGAGCATTGAGCAGGGACCAGGAGCAGTGAGCGGGGTCCAGGAGCAGTGAGCAGGGACCGGTAGCAGTGAGCAGAGACCTGGAGCAGTGAGCAGGGACCAGGAGCAGTGAACAGGGACCAGGAGCAGTTAGCGGGGACCAGGAGCAGTTAGCGGGGACCAGGAGCAGTGAGCGGGGACCAGGAGCAATGAATTGGGACCAGGAGCAGTGAGCAGGGACCGGGAGCTGTGAGCATTGAACAGGAGCAGTGAGCAGGGACCAGGAGCAGTGAGCAGGGACCAGAAGCCGGGACCAGGAGCAGTGAGCAGGGACCAGGAGCAGTGAGCAGGGACTAGGAGCAATTAGCAGGGTCCAGGAGCAGTGAACGGGGACCAGGAGCAGTGAGCAGGGACCAGGAGCAGTGAGCAGGGACCAGGAGCAGTGAGCGGGGACCAGGAGCAATTAGCAGGGTCCAGGAGCAGTGAACGGGGACCAGGAGCAGTGAGCAGGGACCAGGAGCAGTGAGCGGGGACCGGGAGCAGTGAGCAGGGACCGGGAGCAGTGAGCAGGGACCGGGAGCAGTGAGCAGTGATCAGGAGCAGTGAGCAGGGAGCAGGTGCATTGATCGGGACCAGGAACAGTGAGCTGGGACCAGGAGCAGTGAGCAGGGAGGAGGAGCAGTGAGCAGGGAGCAGGAGAAGTGAGCAGGGAGCAGGAGCAGTGAGCAGGGAACAGGAGTAGTGAGCAGGGACCAGGAGCAGTGAGCGGGGACCAGGAGCAGTGAGTTGGGACCATGAGCAGTGAGCTGGGACCAGGAGAAGTGAGCAGGGAGCAGGAGCAGTGAGCAGGGAGCAGGAGTAGTGAGCAGGGACCAGGAGCAGTGAGCTGGGATCAGGAGCAGTGAGCGGGGACCAGGAGCAGTGAGCAGGGACCAGGAGCAGTGAGCAGGGACCAGGAGCAGTAAGCGGGGAACAGGAGCAGTGAGCTGGGGCCAGGAGCAGTGAGCAGGGAGCAGGAGCAGTGAGCAGGGACCAGGAGTAGTGAGCAGGGACCAGGAGCAGTGAGCAGGGAGGAGGAGCAGTGAGCAGGGACCAGGAGCAGTGAGCGGGGACGAGGAGCAGTGAGCAGGGACCAGGAGCAATGAGTAGGGACCAGGAGCAGTGAGCGGGGACCAGGAGCAGTTAACGGGGACCAGGAGCAGTGAGCGGGTTCCAGGAGCAGTGAGCCGGGACCAGGAGCAGAGAGCCGGGACCAGGAGCAGTGAGCCGGGACCAGGAGCAGTGAGCAGTGACCAGGAACAGTGAGCAGGGACCAGGAGCAGTGAGCAGGGACCAGGAGCAGAGAGCGGGGACCAGGAGCAGTGAGCAGGGACCAGGAGCATTGAGCATGGACCAGGAGCAGAGAGCGGGGACCAGGAGCAGTGTGCAGGGACCAGGAGCATTGAGCAGGGACCAGTAGCAGTGAGCAGGGACCAGGAGCATTGAGCAGGGACCAGGAGCAGTGAGCAGGGACCAGGAGCAGTGAGCTGGGACCAGGAGCAGTGAGCGGGTTCCAGGAGCAGTGAGCCGGGACCAGGAGCAGTGAGCAGGGACCAGGAGCAGTGAGCAGGGACCAGGAGCAGTGAGCAGGGACCGGGAGCAGTGAGCAGGGACCGGGAGCAGTGAGCAGGGACCAGGAGCATGAGCTGGGACCAGGAGCAGTGAGCGGGGTCCAGGGGCAGTGAGCAGGGACCGGGAGCAGTGAGCAGAGACCAGGAGCAGTGAGCAGGGACCAGGAGCAGTGAGCAGGGACCAGGAGCAGTTAGCGGGGACCAGGAGCAGTTAACGGGGACCAGGAGCTGTGAGCGGGGACCAGGAGCAATGAGCTAGGACCAGGAGCAGTGAGCAGGGACCGGGAGCTGTGAGCAAGGACCAGGAGCAGTGAGCAGGGACCAGGAGCAGTGAGCAGAGACCAGGAGCAATTAGCAGGGTCCAGGAGCAGTGAACGGGGACCAGGAGCAGTGAGCAGGGACCAGGAGCAGTGAGCAGGGACCAGGAGCAGTGAACGGGGACCAGGAGCAGTGAGCAGGGACCAGGAGCAGTGAGCAGGGAAGGGGAGCAGTGAACGGGGACCAGGAGCAGTGAGCAGGGACCAGGAGCAGTGAGCGGGGACCGGGAGCAGTGAGCAGGGACCAGGAGCAGTGAACGGGGACCAGGAGCAGTGAGCAAGGACCAGGAGCAGTGAGCAGGGACCAGGAGCAGTGAGCAGGGAACAGGAGCAGTGGACGGGGACCAGGAGCAGTGAGCAGGGACCAGGAGCAGTGAGCAGGGACCAGGAGCAGTGAGCAGGGACCAGGAGTTGTGAGCCAGGACCAGGAGCAGTGAGCAGGGACCAGGAGCAGTGAGCAGGGACCAGGAGCAGTGCGCAGGGACCAGGAGCAGTGAGCAGAGACCAGGAAAAGTGAGCAGGGACCAGGAGCAGTGAGCAGGGACCAGGAGCAGTGAGCAGGGACCAGGAGCAGTGAGCAGGGACCAGGAGCAGTGAGCAAGGACCAGGAGCAATGAGCAGGGACCAGGAGCAGTGAGCAGGGACCAGGAGCAGTGAGCAGGGACCAGGAGCAGTGAGCAAGGACCAGGAGCAATGAGCAGGGACCAGGAGCAGTGAGCAGGGACCAGGACCAGTGAGCAGGGACCGGGAGCAGTGAGATGGGACCAGGAGCAGTGAGCGGGGACCGGGAGCAGTGTGCGGAGACCAGGAGCAGTGAGCGGGGACCAGGAGCAGTGAGCAGGGACTAGGAGCAATGAGCAGGGACGAGGAGCAGTGAGCAGTGATCAGGAGCAGTGAGCAGGGAGCAGGTGCATTGATCGGGACCAGTAGCAGTGAGCTGGGACCAGGAGCAGTGAGCAGGGAGGAGGAACAGTGAGCAGGGACCAGGAGTAGTGAGGCGGGACCAGGTGCAGTGAGCAGGGACCAGGAGTAGTGAGCAGGGACCAGGAGCAGTGAGCAGGGACCAGGAGTAGTGAGGCGGGACCAGGAGCAGTGAGCAGGGACCAGGAGCAGTGAGCAGGGAGCAGGGAGCAGGAGCAGTGAGCAGGGACCAGGAGCAATGAGTAGGGACCAGGAGCAGTGAGCGGGGACCAGGAGCAGTTAGCGGGGACCAGGAGCAGTGAGCGGGTTCCAGGAGCAGTGAGCCGGGACCAGGAGCAGAGAGCCGGGACCAGGAACAGTGAGCAGGGACCAGGAGCAGTGAGCTGGGACCAGGAGCAGTTAGCGGGGACCAGGAGCAGTGAGCAGGGACCAGGAGCATGAGCTGGGACCAGGAGCATTGAGCAGTGACCAGGAGCAGTGAACAGGGACCAGGAGCAGTTAGCGGGGACCAGGAGCAGTTAGCGGGGACCAGGAGCAGTGAGCGGGGACCAGGAGCAATGAATTGGGACCAGGAGCAATTAGCAGGGTCCAGGAGCAGTGAGCAGGGACCGGGAGCTGTGAGCATTGAAAAGGAGCAGTGAGCAGGGACCAGGAGCAGTGAGCAGGGACCAGGAGCAGTGAGCAGGGACCAGGAGCAATTAGCAGGGTCCAGGAGCAGTGAACGGGGACCAGGAGCAGTGAGCAGGGACCAGGAGCAGTGAGCGGGGACCGGGAGCAGTGAGCAGGGACCGGGAGCAGTGAGCAGGGACCAGGAGCAGTGAGCAAGGACCAGGAGCAGTGAGCAGGGACCAGGAGCAGTGAGCGGGGACCGGGAGCAGTGAGCAGGGACCAGGAGCAATTAGCAGGGTCCAGGAGCAGTGAACGGGGACCAGGAGCAGTGAGCAGGGACCAGGAGCAGTGAGCGGGGACCGGGAGCAGTGAGCAGGGACCGGGAGCAGTGAGCAGGGACCAGGAGCAGTGAGCAAGGACCAGGAGCAGTGAGCAGGGACCAGGAGCAGTGAGCAGGGAACAGGAGCAGTGGACGGGGACCAGGAGCAGTGAGCAGGGACCAGGAGCAGTGAGCAGGGACCAGGAACAGTGAGCAGGGACCAGGAACAGTGAGCAAGGACCAGGAGCAGTGAGCAGAGACCAGGAACAGTGAGCAGGGACCACGAACAGTGAGCGGGGACCAGGAACAGTGAGCAGGGACCAGGAGCAGTGAGCGGGGACCAGGAGCAGGGAGCGGGGACCAGGATCAGTGAGCAGGGACCAGGAGCAGTGTGTGGGGACCAGGAACAGTGAGCAGGGACCAGGAGCAGTGTGCGGGGACCAGGAACAGTGAGCAGGGACCAGGAGCAGTGAGCAGGGACCAGGAGCAGTGAGCAAGGACCAGGAGCAGTGAGCAGGGACCAGGAGCAGTGAGCAGGGACCAGGAGCAGTGAGCAGGGACCAGGAGCAGAGAGCAGGGACCAGGAACAGTGAGCAGGGACCGGGAGCAGTGAGATGGGACCAGGAGCAGTGAGCAGGGACCAGGAACAGTGAGCAGGGACCGGGAGCAGTGAGATGGGACCAGGAGCAGTGAGCGGGGACCGGGAGCAGTGTGCGGAGACCAGGAGCAGTGAGCGGGGACCAGGAGCAGTGTGCAGAGACCAGGAACAGTGAGCAGGGACCAGGAGCAGTGAGCAGTGATCAGGAGCAATGAGCAGGGAGCAGGTGCATTGATCGGGACCAGGAGCAGTGAGCTGGGACCAGGAGCAGTGAGCAGGGAGGAGGAACAGTGAGCAGGGAGCAGGAGAAGTGAGCAGGGAGCAGGAGCAGTGAGCAGGGACCAGGAGTAGTGAGCAGGGACCAGGAGTAGTGAGCAGGGACCAGGAGTAGTGAGCAGGGAGCAGGAGCAGTGAGCAGGGACCGGGAGCTGTGAGCAAGGACCAGGAGCAGTGAGCAGGGACCAGGAGCAATTAGCAGGGTCCAGGAGCAGTGAACGGGGACCAGGAGCAGTGAGCAGGGACCAGGAGCAGTGAGCAGTGAAGAGGAGCAGTGAACGGGGACCAGGAGCAGTGAGCAGGGACCAGGAGCAGTGAGCGGGGACCGGGAGCAGTGAACGGGGACCAGGAGCAGTGAGCAAGGACCAGGAGCAGTGAGCAGGGAACAGGAGCAGTGGACGGGGACCAGGAGCAGTGAGCAGGGACCAGAAGCAGTGAGCAAGGACCAGGAGCAGTGAGCAGGGACCAGGAGCAGTGAGCAAGGACCAGGAGCAGTGAGCAGGGACCAGGAGTTGTGAGCCAGGACCAGGAGCACTGAGCAGGGACCAGGAGCATTGAGCAGGGACCAGGAGCAGTGAGCAGGGACCAGGAGCAGTGAGCGGGGACCGGGAGCAGTGAGCGGGGACCAGGAGCAGTGAGCAGGGACCAGGAGCAGTGAGCAAGGACCAGGAGCAGTGAGCGGGGACCGGGAGCAGTGAGCCGGGACCAGGAGCAGTGAGCAGGGACCAGGAGCAGTGAGCAAGGACCAGGAGCAGTGAGCAGGGACCAGGAGCAGTGAGCAGGGACCAGGAACAGTGAGCAGGGACCGGGAGCAGTGAGATGGGACCAGGAGCAGTGAGCGGGGACCGGGAGCAGTGTGCGGAGACCAGGAGCAGTGAGCGGGGATCAGGAGCAGTGAGCAGGGACTAGGAGCAATGAGCAGGGACCAGGAGCAGTGAGCAGTGATCAGGAGCAGTGAGCAGGGAGCAGGTGCATTGATCGGGACCAGGAGCAGTGAGCTGGGACCAGGAGCAGTGAGCAGGGAGGAGGAGCAGTGAGCAGGGAACAGGAGTAGTGAGCAGGGACCAGGAGCAGTGAGCGGGGACCAGGAGCAGTGAGCTGGGACCAGGAGCAGTGAGCTGGGACCAGGAGAAGTGAGCAGGGAGCAGGAGCAGTGAGCAGGGAGCAGGAGTAGTGAGCAGGGACCAGGAGCAGTGAGCGGGGACGAGGAGCAGTGAGTAGGGACCAGGAGCAGTGAGCGGGGACCAGGAGCAGTTAACGGGGACCAGGAGCAGTGAGCGGGTTCCAGGAGCAGTGAGCCGGGACCAGGAGCAGAGAGCCGGGACCAGGAGCAGTGAGCCGGGACCAGGAGCAGTGAGCAGTGACCAGGAACAGTGAGCAGGGACCAGGAGCAGTGAGCAGGGACCAGGAGCAGAGAGCGGGGACCAGGAGCAGTGAGCAGGGACCAGGAGCATTGAGCATGGACCAGGAGCAGAGAGCGGGGACCAGGAGCAGTGTGCAGGGACCAGGAGCATTGAGCAGGGACCAGTAGCAGTGAGCAGGGACCAGGAGCATTGAGCAGGGACCAGGAGCAGTGAGCAGGGACCAGGAGCAGTGAGCTGGGACCAGGAGCAGTGAGCGGGTTCCAGGAGCAGTGAGCCGGGACCAGGAGCAGTGAGCAGGGACCAGGAGCAGTGAGCAGGGACCAGGAGCAGTGAGCAGGGACCGGGAGCAGTGAGCAGGGACCGGGAGCAGTGAGCAGGGACCAGGAGCATGAGCTGGGACCAGGAGCAGTGAGCGGGGTCCAGGGGCAGTGAGCAGGGACCGGGAGCAGTGAGCAGAGACCAGGAGCAGTGAGCAGGGACCAGGAGCAGTGAACAGGGACCAGGAGCAGTTAGCGGGGACCAGGAACAGTTAACGGGGACCAGGAGCAGTGAGCGGGGACCAGGAGCAATGAGCTAGGACCAGGAGCAGTGAGCAGGGACCGGGAGCTGTGAGCAAGGACCAGGAGCAGTGAGCAGGGACCAGGAGCAGTGAGCAGAGACCAGGAGCAATTAGCAGGGTCCAGGAGCAGTGAACGGGGACCAGGAGCAGTGAGCAGGGACCAGGAGCAGTGAGCAGGGACCAGGAGCAGTGAACGGGGACCAGGAGCAGTGAGCAGGGACCAGGAGCAGTGAGCAGGGAAGGGGAGCAGTGAACGGGGACCAGGAGCAGTGAGCAGGGACCAGGAGCAGTGAGCGGGGACCGGGAGCAGTGAGCAGGGACCAGGAGCAGTGAACGGGGACCAGGAGCAGTGAGCAAGGACCAGGAGCAGTGAGCAGGGACCAGGAGCAGTGAGCAGGGAACAGGAGCAGTGGACGGGGACCAGGAGCAGTGAGCAGGGACCAGGAGCAGTGAGCAGGGACCAGGAGCAGTGAGCAGGGACCAGGAGTTGTGAGCCAGGACCAGGAGCAGTGAGCAGGGACCAGGAGCAGTGAGCAGGGACCAGGAGCAGTGCGCAGGGACCAGGAGCAGTGAGCAGAGACCAGGAACAGTGAGCAGGGACCAGGAGCAGTGAGCAAGGACCAGGAGCAATGAGCAGGGACCAGGAGCAGTGAGCAGGGACCAGGACCAGTGAGCAGGGACCGGGAGCAGTGAGATGGGACCAGGAGCAGTGAGCGGGGACCGGGAGCAGTGTGCGGAGACCAGGAGCAGTGAGCGGGGACCAGGAGCAGTGAGCAGGGACTAGGAGCAATGAGCAGGGACGAGGAGCAGTGAGCAGTGATCAGGAGCAGTGAGCAGGGAGCAGGTGCATTGATCGGGACCAGTAGCAGTGAGCAGGGACCAGGAGCAGTGAGCAGGGAGGAGGAACAGTGAGCAGGGACCAGGAGTAGTGAGGCGGGACCAGGAGCAGTGAGCAGGGACCAGGAGTAGTGAGCAGGGACCAGGAGCAGTGAGCAGGGACCAGGAGCAGTGAGCAGGGACCAGGAGCAGTGAGCAGGGAGCAGGGAGCAGTGAGCAGGGACCAGGAGCAATGAGTAGGGACCAGGAGCAATGAGTAGGGACCAGGAGCAGTGAGCGGGGACCAGGAGCAGTTAGCGGGGACCAGGAGCAGTGAGCGGGTTCCAGGAGCAGTGAGCAGGGAGGAGGAGCAGTGAGCAGGGAACAGGAGTAGTGAGGCGGGACCAGGAGCAGTGAGCAGTGACCAGGAGCAGTGAGCAGGGACCAGGAGCAATGAGTAGGGACCAGGAGCAGTGAGCGGGGACCAGGAGCAGTTAGCGGGGACCAGGAGCAGTGAGCGGGTTCCAGGAGCAGTGAGCAGGGAGGAGGAGCAGTGAGCAGGGAACAGGAGTAGTGAGCAGGGACCAGGAGCAGTGAGCGGGGACCAGGAGCAGTGAGCTGGGACCAGGAGCAGTGAGCTGGGACCAGGAGAAGTGAGCAGGGAGCAGGAGCAGTGAGCAGGGAGCAGGAGTAGTGAGTAGGGACCAGGAGCAGTGAGCGGGGACCAGGAGCAGTTAACGGGGACCAGGAGCAGTGAGCGGGTTCCAGGAGCAGTGAGCCGGGACCAGGAGCAGAGAGCCGGGACCAGGAGCAGTGAGCCGGGACCAGGAGCAGTGAGCAGTGACCAGGAACAGTGAGCAGGGACCAGGAGCAGTGAGCAGGGACCAGGAGCAGAGAGCGGGGACCAGGAGCAGTGAGCAGGGACCAGGAGCATTGAGCATGGACCAGGAGCAGAGAGCGGGGACCAGGAGCAGTGTGCAGGGACCAGGAGCATTGAGCAGGGACCAGTAGCAGTGAGCAGGGACCAGGAGCATTGAGCAGGGACCAGGAGCAGTGAGCAGGGACCAGGAGCAGTGAGCTGGGACCAGGAGCAGTGAGCGGGTTCCAGGAGCAGTGAGCCGGGACCAGGAGCAGTGAGCAGGGACCAGGAGCAGTGAGCAGGGACCAGGAGCAGTGAGCAGGGACCGGGAGCAGTGAGCAGGGACCGGGAGCAGTGAGCAGGGACCAGGAGCATGAGCTGGGACCAGGAGCAGTGAGCGGGGTCCAGGGGCAGTGAGCAGGGACCGGGAGCAGTGAGCAGAGACCAGGAGCAGTGAGCAGGGACCAGGAGCAGTGAACAGGGACCAGGAGCAGTTAGCGGGGACCAGGAGCAGTTAACGGGGACCAGGAGCAGTGAGCGGGGACCAGGAGCAATGAGCTAGGACCAGGAGCAGTGAGCAGGGACCGGGAGCTGTGAGCAAGGACCAGGAGCAGTGAGCAGGGACCAGGAGCAGTGAGCAGAGACCAGGAGCAATTAGCAGGGTCCAGGAGCAGTGAACGGGGACCAGGAGCAGTGAGCAGGGACCAGGAGCAGTGAGCAGGGACCAGGAGCAGTGAACGGGGACCAGGAGCAGTGAGCAGGGACCAGGAGCAGTGAGCAGGGAAGGGGAGCAGTGAACGGGGACCAGGAGCAGTGAGCAGGGACCAGGAGCAGTGAGCGGGGACCGGGAGCAGTGAGCAGGGACCAGGAGCAGTGAACGGGGACCAGGAGCAGTGAGCAAGGACCAGGAGCAGTGAGCAGGGACCAGGAGCAGTGAGCAGGGAACAGGAGCAGTGGACGGGGACCAGGAGCAGTGAGCAGGGACCAGGAGCAGTGAGCAGGGACCAGGAGCAGTGAGCAGGGACCAGGAGTTGTGAGCCAGGACCAGGAGCAGTGAGCAGGGACCAGGAGCAGTGAGCAGGGACCAGGAGCAGTGCGCAGGGACCAGGAGCAGTGAGCAGAGACCAGGAACAGTGAGCAGGGACCAGGAGCAGTGAGCAAGGACCAGGAGCAATGAGCAGGGACCAGGAGCAGTGAGCAGGGACCAGGACCAGTGAGCAGGGACCGGGAGCAGTGAGATGGGACCAGGAGCAGTGAGCGGGGACCGGGAGCAGTGTGCGGAGACCAGGAGCAGTGAGCGGGGACCAGGAGCAGTGAGCAGGGACTAGGAGCAATGAGCAGGGACGAGGAGCAGTGAGCAGTGATCAGGAGCAGTGAGCAGGGAGCAGGTGCATTGATCGGGACCAGTAGCAGTGAGCTGGGACCAGGAGCAGTGAGCAGGGAGGAGGAACAGTGAGCAGGGACCAGGAGTAGTGAGGCGGGACCAGGAGCAGTGAGCAGGGACCAGGAGTAGTGAGCAGGGACCAGGAGCAGTGAGCAGGGACCAGGAGTAGTGAGGCGGGACCAGGAGCAGTGAGCAGGGACCAGGAGCAGTGAGCAGGGAGCAGGGAGCAGGAGCAGTGAGCAGGGACCAGGAGCAGTGAACGGGGACCAGGAGCAGTGAGCGGGGACCAGGAGCAGTTAGCGGGGACCAGGAGCAGTGAGCGGGTTCCAGGAGCAGTGAGCCGGGACCAGGAGCAGAGAGCCGGGACCAGGAACAGTGAGCAGGGACCAGGAGCAGTGAGCTGGGACCAGGAGCAGTTAGCGGGGACCAGGAGCAGTGAGCAGGGACCAGGAGCATGAGCTGGGACCAGGAGCATTGAGCAGTGACCAGGAGCAGTGAACAGGGACCAGGAGCAGTTAGCGGGGACCAGGAGCAGTTAGCGGGGACCAGGAGCAGTTAACGGGGACCAGGAGCAGTGAGCGGGGACCAGGAGCAATGAGCAGGGACCGGGAGCAGTGAGCAGGGACCGGGAGCAGTGAGCAGGGACCAGGAGCATGAGCTGGGACCAGGAGCAGTGAGCGGGGTCCAGGGGCAGTGAGCAGGGACCGGGAGCAGTGAGCAGAGACCAGGAGCAGTGAGCAGGGACCAGGAGCAGTGAACAGGGACCAGGAGCAGTTAGCGGGGACCAGGAGCAGTTAACGGGGACCAGGAGCAGTGAGCGGGGACCAGGAGCAATGAGCTAGGACCAGGAGCAGTGAGCAGGGACCGGGAGCTGTGAGCAAGGACCAGGAGCAGTGAGCAGGGACCAGGAGCAGTGAGCAGAGACCAGGAGCAATTAGCAGGGTCCAGGAGCAGTGAACGGGGACCAGGAGCAGTGAGCAGGGACCAGGAGCAGTGAGCAGGGACCAGGAGCAGTGAACGGGGACCAGGAGCAGTGAGCAGGGACCAGGAGCAGTGAGCAGGGAAGGGGAGCAGTGAACGGGGACCAGGAGCAGTGAGCAGGGACCAGGAGCAGTGAGCGGGGACCGGGAGCAGTGAGCAGGGACCAGGAGCAGTGAACGGGGACCAGGAGCAGTGAGCAAGGACCAGGAGCAGTGAGCAGGGACCAGGAGCAGTGAGCAGGGAACAGGAGCAGTGGACGGGGACCAGGAGCAGTGAGCAGGGACCAGGAGCAGTGAGCAGGGACCAGGAGCAGTGAGCAGGGACCAGGAGTTGTGAGCCAGGACCAGGAGCAGTGAGCAGGGACCAGGAGCAGTGAGCAGGGACCAGGAGCAGTGCGCAGGGACCAGGAGCAGTGAGCAGAGACCAGGAACAGTGAGCAGGGACCAGGAGCAGTGAGCAAGGACCAGGAGCAATGAGCAGGGACCAGGAGCAGTGAGCAGGGACCAGGACCAGTGAGCAGGGACCGGGAGCAGTGAGATGGGACCAGGAGCAGTGAGCGGGGACCGGGAGCAGTGTGCGGAGACCAGGAGCAGTGAGCGGGGACCAGGAGCAGTGAGCAGGGACTAGGAGCAATGAGCAGGGACGAGGAGCAGTGAGCAGTGATCAGGAGCAGTGAGCAGGGAGCAGGTGCATTGATCGGGACCAGTAGCAGTGAGCAGGGACCAGGAGCAGTGAGCAGGGAGGAGGAACAGTGAGCAGGGACCAGGAGTAGTGAGGCGGGACCAGGAGCAGTGAGCAGGGACCAGGAGTAGTGAGCAGGGACCAGGAGCAGTGAGCAGGGACCAGGAGCAGTGAGCAGGGACCAGGAGCAGTGAGCAGGGAGCAGGGAGCAGTGAGCAGGGACCAGGAGCAATGAGTAGGGACCAGGAGCAATGAGTAGGGACCAGGAGCAGTGAGCGGGGACCAGGAGCAGTTAGCGGGGACCAGGAGCAGTGAGCGGGTTCCAGGAGCAGTGAGCAGGGAGGAGGAGCAGTGAGCAGGGAACAGGAGTAGTGAGGCGGGACCAGGAGCAGTGAGCAGTGACCAGGAGCAGTGAGCAGGGACCAGGGGCAATGAGTAGGGACCAGGAGCAGTGAGCGGGGACCAGGAGCAGTTAGCGGGGACCAGGAGCAGTGAGCGGGTTCCAGGAGCAGTGAGCAGGGAGGAGGAGCAGTGAGCAGGGAACAGGAGTAGTGAGCAGGGACCAGGAGCAGTGAGCGGGGACCAGGAGCAGTGAGCTGGGACCAGGAGCAGTGAGCTGGGACCAGGAGAAGTGAGCAGGGAGCAGGAGCAGTGAGCAGGGAGCAGGAGTAGTGAGTAGGGACCAGGAGCAGTGAGCGGGGACCAGGAGCAGTTAACGGGGACCAGGAGCAGTGAGCGGGTTCCAGGAGCAGTGAGCCGGGACCAGGAGCAGAGAGCCGGGACCAGGAGCAGTGAGCCGGGACCAGGAGCAGTGAGCAGTGACCAGGAACAGTGAGCAGGGACCAGGAGCAGTGAGCAGGGACCAGGAGCAGAGAGCGGGGACCAGGAGCAGTGAGCAGGGACCAGGAGCATTGAGCATGGACCAGGAGCAGAGAGCGGGGACCAGGAGCAGTGTGCAGGGACCAGGAGCATTGAGCAGGGACCAGTAGCAGTGAGCAGGGACCAGGAGCATTGAGCAGGGACCAGGAGCAGTGAGCAGGGACCAGGAGCAGTGAGCTGGGACCAGGAGCAGTGAGCGGGTTCCAGGAGCAGTGAGCCGGGACCAGGAGCAGTGAGCAGGGACCAGGAG
This sequence comes from Squalus acanthias, assembly GCA_030390025.1. Lineage (NCBI taxonomy): Eukaryota > Metazoa > Chordata > Chondrichthyes > Squaliformes > Squalidae > Squalus > Squalus acanthias. The sequence goes on from JASTWF010000275.1 coordinate 577,026, forward strand.
CAGTGAGCAGGGACCAGGAGCAGTGAGCAGGGACCGGGAGCAGTGAGCAGGGACCGGGAGCAGTGAGCAGGGACCAGGAGCATGAGCTGGGACCAGGAGCAGTGAGCGGGGTCCAGGGGCAGTGAGCAGGGACCGGGAGCAGTGAGCAGAGACCAGGAGCAGTGAGCAGGGACCAGGAGCAGTGAACAGGGACCAGGAGCAGTTAGCGGGGACCAGGAGCAGTTAACGGGGACCAGGAGCAGTGAGCGGGGACCAGGAGCAATGAGCTAGGACCAGGAGCAGTGAGCAGGGACCGGGAGCTGTGAGCAAGGACCAGGAGCAGTGAGCAGGGACCAGGAGCAGTGAGCAGAGACCAGGAGCAATTAGCAGGGTCCAGGAGCAGTGAACGGGGACCAGGAGCAGTGAGCAGGGACCAGGAGCAGTGAGCAGGGACCAGGAGCAGTGAACGGGGACCAGGAGCAGTGAGCAGGGACCAGGAGCAGTGAGCAGGGAAGGGGAGCAGTGAACGGGGACCAGGAGCAGTGAGCAGGGACCAGGAGCAGTGAGCGGGGACCGGGAGCAGTGAGCAGGGACCAGGAGCAGTGAACGGGGACCAGGAGCAGTGAGCAAGGACCAGGAGCAGTGAGCAGGGACCAGGAGCAGTGAGCAGGGAACAGGAGCAGTGGACGGGGACCAGGAGCAGTGAGCAGGGACCAGGAGCAGTGAGCAGGGACCAGGAGCAGTGAGCAGGGACCAGGAGTTGTGAGCCAGGACCAGGAGCAGTGAGCAGGGACCAGGAGCAGTGAGCAGGGACCAGGAGCAGTGCGCAGGGACCAGGAGCAGTGAGCAGAGACCAGGAACAGTGAGCAGGGACCAGGAGCAGTGAGCAAGGACCAGGAGCAATGAGCAGGGACCAGGAGCAGTGAGCAGGGACCAGGACCAGTGAGCAGGGACCGGGAGCAGTGAGATGGGACCAGGAGCAGTGAGCGGGGACCGGGAGCAGTGTGCGGAGACCAGGAGCAGTGAGCGGGGACCAGGAGCAGTGAGCAGGGACTAGGAGCAATGAGCAGGGACGAGGAGCAGTGAGCAGTGATCAGGAGCAGTGAGCAGGGAGCAGGTGCATTGATCGGGACCAGTAGCAGTGAGCTGGGACCAGGAGCAGTGAGCAGGGAGGAGGAACAGTGAGCAGGGACCAGGAGTAGTGAGGCGGGACCAGGAGCAGTGAGCAGGGACCAGGAGTAGTGAGCAGGGACCAGGAGCAGTGAGCAGGGACCAGGAGTAGTGAGGCGGGACCAGGAGCAGTGAGCAGGGACCAGGAGCAGTGAGCAGGGAGCAGGGAGCAGGAGCAGTGAGCAGGGACCAGGAGCAGTGAACGGGGACCAGGAGCAGTGAGCGGGGACCAGGAGCAGTTAGCGGGGACCAGGAGCAGTGAGCGGGTTCCAGGAGCAGTGAGCCGGGACCAGGAGCAGAGAGCCGGGACCAGGAACAGTGAGCAGGGACCAGGAGCAGTGAGCTGGGACCAGGAGCAGTTAGCGGGGACCAGGAGCAGTGAGCAGGGACCAGGAGCATGAGCTGGGACCAGGAGCATTGAGCAGTGACCAGGAGCAGTGAACAGGGACCAGGAGCAGTTAGCGGGGACCAGGAGCAGTTAGCGGGGACCAGGAGCAGTGAGCGGGGACCAGGAGCAATGAATTGGGACCAGGAGCAATTAGCAGGGTCCAGGAGCAGTGAGCAGGGACCGGGAGCTGTGAGCATTGAAAAGGAGCAGTGAGCAGGGACCAGGAGCAGTGAGCAGGGACCAGGAGCAGTGAGCAGGGACCAGGAGCAATTAGCAGGGTCCAGGAGCAGTGAACGGGGACCAGGAGCAGTGAGCAGGGACCAGGAGCAGTGAGCGGGGACCGGGAGCAGTGAGCAGGGACCGGGAGCAGTGAGCAGGGACCAGGAGCAGTGAGCAAGGACCAGGAGCAGTGAGCAGGGACCAGGAGCAGTGAGCGGGGACCGGGAGCAGTGAGCAGGGACCAGGAGCAATTAGCAGGGTCCAGGAGCAGTGAACGGGGACCAGGAGCAGTGAGCAGGGACCAGGAGCAGTGAGCGGGGACCGGGAGCAGTGAGCAGGGACCGGGAGCAGTGAGCAGGGACCAGGAGCAGTGAGCAAGGACCAGGAGCAGTGAGCAGGGACCAGGAGCAGTGAGCAGGGAACAGGAGCAGTGGACGGGGACCAGGAGCAGTGAGCAGGGACCAGGAGCAGTGAGCAGGGACCAGGAACAGTGAGCAGGGACCAGGAACAGTGAGCAAGGACCAGGAGCAGTGAGCAGAGACCAGGAACAGTGAGCAGGGACCACGAACAGTGAGCGGGGACCAGGAACAGTGAGCAGGGACCAGGAGCAGTGAGCGGGGACCAGGAGCAGAGAGCGGGGACCAGGATCAGTGAGCAGGAACCAGGAGCAGTGTGTGGGGACCAGGAACAGTGAGCAGGGACCAGGAGCAGTGTGCGGGGACCAGGAACAGTGAGCAGGGACCAGGAGCAGTGAGCAGGGACCAGGAGCAGTGAGCAAGGACCAGGAGCAGTGAGCAGGGACCAGGAGCAGTGAGCAGGGACCAGGAGCAGTGAGCAGGGACCAGGAGCAGAGAGCAGGGACCAGGAACAGTGAGCAGGGACCGGGAGCAGTGAGATGGGACCAGGAGCAGTGAGCAGGGACCAGGAACAGTGAGCAGGGACCGGGAGCAGTGAGATGGGACCAGGAGCAGTGAGCGGGGACCGGGAGCAGTGTGCGGAGACCAGGAGCAGTGAGCGGGGACCAGGAGCAGTGTGCAGAGACCAGGAACAGTGAGCAGGGACCAGGAGCAGTGAGCAGTGATCAGGAGCAGTGAGCAGGGAGCAGGTGCATTGATCGGGACCAGGAGCAGTGAGCAGGGACCAGGAGTTGTGAGCCAGGACCAGGTGCACTGAGCAGGGACCAGGAGCATTGAGCAGGGACCAGGAGCAGTGAGCAGGGAGCAGGAGCAGTGAGCGGGGACCGGGAGCAGTGAGCGGGGACCAGGAGCAGTGAGCAGGGACCAGGAGCAGTGAGCAAGGACCAGGAGCAGTGAGCGGGGACCGGGAGCAGTGAGCCGGGACCAGGAGCAGTGAGCAGGGACCAGGAGCAGTGAGCAAGGACCAGGAGCAGTGAGCAGGGACCAGGATCAGTGAGCAGGGACCAGGAACAGTGAGCAGGGACCGGGAGCAGTGAGATGGGACCAGGAGCAGTGAGCGGGGACCGGGAGCAGTGTGCGGAGACCAGGAGCAGTGAGCGGGGATCAGGAGCAGTGAGCAGGGACTAGGAGCAATGAGCAGGGACCAGGAGCAGTGAGCAGTGATCAGGAGCAGTGAGCAGGGAGCAGGTGCATTGATCGGGACCAGGAGCAGTGAGCTGGGACCAGGAGCACTGAGCAGGGAGGAGGAGCAGTGAGCAGGGAACAGGAGTAGTGAGCAGGGACCAGGAGCAGTGAGCGGGGACCAGGAGCAGTGAGCTGGGACCAGGAGCAGTGAGCTGGGACCAGGAGAAGTGAGCAGGGAGCAGGAGCAGTGAGCAGGGAGCAGGAGTAGTGAGCAGGGACCAGGAGCAGTGAGCGGGGACCAGGTACAGTGAGCTGGGACCAGGAGCAGTGAGTAGGGAGCAGGAGCAGTGAGCAGGGACCAGGAGTAGTAAGCAGGGACCAGGAGCAGTGAGCAGGGACCAGGAGCAGTGAGCGGGGACCAGGAGCAGTGAGCTGGGACCAGGAGTAGTGAGCAGGGACCAGGAGCAGTGAGTAGGGAGCAGGAGCAGTGAGCAGGGACCAGGAGTAGTGAGCAGGGACCAGGAGCAGTGAGCAGGGACCAGGAGCAGTGAGCGGGGACCAGGAGCAGTGAGCAGGGACCAGGAGCATTGAGCAGGGATCAGGAGCAGTGAGCGGGGACCAGGAGCAGTGAGCAGGGACCAGGAGCAGTGAGCAGGGACCAGGAACCGTGAGCAAGGACCAGGAGCAGTGAGCAGGCACCAGGAGCAGGGAGCAGGGAGCAGGAGCAGTGAGCAGGGAGCAGGAACCGTGAGCAGGGACCAGGAGCAGTGAGCAGGGACCAGGAGCAGTGAGCAGGGAGCAGGAACCGTGAGCAGGGACCAGGAGCAGTGAGCAGGGACCAGGAGCAGTGAGCAGGGAGCAGGAACCGTGAGCAGGGACCAGGAGCAGTGAGCAGGGACCAGGAGCAGTGAGCAGGGAGCAGGAACCGTGAGCAGGGACCAGGAGCAGTGAGCAGGGACCAGGAGCAGTGAGCAGGGAGCAGGAACCGTGAGCAGGGACCAGGAGCAGTGAGCAGGGACCAGGAGCAGTGAGCGGGGACGAGGAGCAGTGAGCAGGGACCAGGAGCAATGAGTAGGGACCAGGAGCAGTGAGCGGGGACCAGGAGCAGTTAGCGGGGACCAGGAGCAGTGAGCGGGTTCCAGGAGCAGTGAGCCGGGACCAGGAGCAGAGAGCCGGGACCAGGAGCAGTGAGCCGGGACCAGGAGCAGTGAGCAGTGACCAGGAGCAGTGAGCAGGGACCAGGAGCAGTGAGCAGGGACCAGGAGCAGTGAGCAGGGACCAGGAGCAGTGAGCAGGGACCAGGAGCAGTGAGCGGGGACCAGGAGCAGTGAGCAGGGACCAGGAGCATTGAGCAGGGACCAGGAGCAGAGAGCGGGGACCAGGAGCAGTGAGCAGGGACCAGGAGCATTGAGCAGGGCCCAGGAGCAGTGAGCAGGGACCAGGAGCATTGAGCAGTGACCAGGAGCAGTGAGCGGGGACCAGGAGCAGTGAGCAGGGACCAGGAGCATTGAGCAGGGACCAGGAGCAGAGAGCGGGGACCAGGAGCAGTGAGCAGGGACCAGGAGCATTGAGCAGGGCCCAGGAGCAGTGAGCGGGGACCAGGAGCAGTGAGCAGGGACCAGGAGCAGTGAGCGGGGACCAGGAGCAGTGAGCAGGGACCAGGAGCATTGAGCAGGGACCAGGAGCAGAGAGCGGGGACCAGGAGCAGTGAGCAGGGACCAGGAGCATTGAGCAGGGCCCAGGAGCAGTGAGCAGGGACCAGGAGCATTGAGCAGGGACCAGGAGCAGTGAGCAGGGACCAGGAGCAGTGAGCTGGGACCAGGAGCAGTGAGCGGGTTCCAGGAGCAGAGAGCGGGGACCAGGAGCAGTGAGCAGGGACCAGGAGCATTGAGCAGGGCCCAGGAGCAGTGAGCAGGGACCAGGAGCATTGAGCAGGGACCAGGAGCAGTGAGCTGGGACCAGGAGCAGTGAGCGGGTTCCAGGAGCAGTGAGCAGGGACCAGGAGCATGAGCTGGGACCAGGAGCATTGAGCAGGGACCAGGAGCAGTGAGCGGGGTCCAGGAGCAGTGAACAGGGACCAGGAGCAGTTAGCGGGGACCAGGAGCAGTTAGCGGGGACCAGGAGCAATGAATTGGGACCAGGAGCAGTGAGCAGGGACCGGGAGCTGTGAGCATTGAACAGGAGCAGTGAGCAGGGACCAGGAGCAGTGAGCAGGGACCAGAAGCAATTAGCAGGGTCCAGGAGCAGTGAATGGGGACCAGGAGCAGTGAGCAGTGAAGAGGAGCAGTGAACGGGGACCAGGAGCAGTGAGCAAGGACCAGGAGCAGTGAGCAGGGACCAGGAGCAATTAGCAGGGTCCAGGAGCAGTGAATGGTGACCAGGAGCAGTGAGCAGTGAAGAGGAGCAGTGAACGGGGACCAGGAGCAGTGAGCAGGGACCAGGAGCAGTGAGCGGGGACCGGGAGCAGTGAGCAGGGACCGGGAGCAGTGAACGGGGACCAGGAGCAGTGACCGCGTTCCAGGAGCAGTGAGCAGGGAGCAGGAGCAGTGAACGGGGACCAGGAGCAGTGAGCAAGGACCAGGAGCAGTGAGCAGGGACCAGGAGCAGTGAGCAGGGACCAGGAGCAGTCAGCAAGGACCAGGAGCAGTGAGCAGGGAACAGGAGCAGTGAACGGGGACCAGGAGCAGTGAGCAGGGACCAGGAGCAGTGAGCAGGGACCAGAAGCAGTGAGCAAGGACCAGGAGCAGTGAGCAGGGACCAGGAGTTGTGAGCCAGGACCAGGAGCACTGAGCAGGGACCAGGAGCATTGAGCAGGGACCAGGAGCAGTGAGCAGGGACCAGGAGCAGTGAGCAAGGACCAGGAGCAGTGAGCAGGGACCAGGAGCAGTGAGCAGGGACCAGGAACAGTGAGCAGGGACCGGGAGCAGTGAGATGGGACCAGGAGCAGTGAGCGGGGACCGGGAGCAGTGTGCGGAGACCAGGAGCAGTGAGCGGGGACCAGGAGCAGTGAGCAGGGACTAGGAGCAATGAGCAGGGACCAGGAGCAGTGAGCAGTGATCAGGAGCAGTGAGCAGGGAGCAGGTGCATTGATCGGGACCAGGAGCAGTGAGCTGGGACCAGGAGCAGTGAGCAGGGAGGAGGAGCAGTGAGCAGGGAGCAGGAGAAGTGAGCAGGGAGCAGGAGAAGTGAGCAGGGAACAGGAGTAGTGAGCAGGGACCAGGAGCAGTGAGCGGGGACCAGGAGCAGTGAGCTGGGACCAGGAGCAGTGAGCTGGGACCAGGAGAAGTGAGCAGGGAGCAGGAGCAGTGAGCAGGGAGCAGGAGTAGTGAGCAGGGACCAGGAGCAGTGAGCGGGGACCAGGTACAGTGAGCTGGGACCAGGAGCAGTGAGCAGGGAGCAGGAGCAGTGAGCAGGGACCAGGAGTAGTGAGCAGGGACCAGGAGCAGTGAGCAGGGACCAGGAGCAGTGAGCGGGGACCAGGAGCAGTGAGCAGGGACCAGGAGCATTGAGCAGGGATCAGGAGCAGTGAGCAGGGACCAGGAGCATTGAGCTGGGACCAGGAGCAGTGAGCGGGTTCCAGGAGCAGTGAGCCGGGACCAGGAGCAGTGAGCGGGGACCAGGAGCAGTGAGCAGGGACCAGGAGCAGTGAGCAGAGACCAGGAACCGTGAGCAAGGACCAGGAGCAGTGAGCAGGGACCAGGAGCAGTAAGCGGGGAACAGGAGCAATGAGCAGGGACCAGGAGCAGTGAGCTGGCACCAGGAGCAGTGAGCAGGGAGCAGGAGCAGTGAGCAGGGACCAGGAGTAGTGAGCAGGGACCAGGAGCAGTGAGCAGGGACCAGGAGCAGTGAGCGGGGACGAGGAGCAGTGAGCAGGGACCAGGAGCAATGAGTAGGGACCAGGAGCAGTGAGCGGGGACCAGGAGCAGTTAGCGGGGACCAGGAGCAGTGAGCGGGTTCCAGGAGCAGTGAGCCGGGACCAGGAGCAGAGAGCCGGGACCAGGAGCAGTGAGCCGGGACCAGGAGCAGTGAGCAGTGACCAGGAGCAGTGAGCAGGGACCAGGAGCAGTGAGCAGGGACCAGGAGCATTGAGCGGGGACCAGGAGCAGTGAGCAGGGACCAGGAGCATTGAGCAGGGACCAGGAGCAGAGAGCGGGGACCAGGAGCAGTGAGCAGGGACCGGGAGCAGTGAGCAGGGACCGGGAGCAGTGTGCAGGGACCAGGAGCATTGAGCAGGGACCAGGAGCAGTGAGCAGGGACCAGGAGCAGTGAGCAGGGACCGGGAGCAGTGAGCAAGGACCAGGAGCAGTGAGCAGGGACCAGGAGCAGTGAGCGGGGACCAGGAGCAGTTAGCGGGGACCAGGAGCAGTGAGCAGGGACCAGGAGCATTGAGCAGGGACCAGGAGCAGTGAGCAGGGACCAGGAGCATGAGCTGGGACCAGGAGCATTGAGCAGGGACCAGGAGCAGTGAGCGGGGTCCAGGAGCAGTGAGCAGGGACCGGGAGCAGTGAGCAGAGACCAGGAGCAGTTAGCGGGGATCAGGAGCAATGAGCTGGGACCAGGAGCAGTGAGCAGGGACCGGAAGCTGTGAGCATTGACCAGGAGCAGTGAGCAGGGACCAGGAGCAATTAGCAGGGACCAGGAGCAGTGAACGGGGACCAGGAGCAGTGAGCAGGCACCAGGAGCAGTGAGCTGGGACCAGGAGCAGGGACCAGGAGCAGTGAGCAGGGACCAGGAGCAGTGAGCAGGGACCAGGAGCAGTGAACGGGGACCAGGAGCAGTGAGCAGGGACCAGGAGCAGTGAACGGGGACCAGGAGCAGTGAGCAAGGACCAGGAGCAGTGAGCAGGGACCAGGAGCAGTGAGCAGGGAAGAGGAGCAGTGAACGGGGACCAGGAGCAGGGACCGGGAGCAGTGAGCAGGGACCAGGAGCAGTGAACGGGGACCAGGAGCAGTGAGCAGGGACCAGGAACAGTGAGCAGGGACCGGGAGCAGTGAGATGGGACCAGGAGCAGTGAGCAGGGACCAGGAGCAGTGAGCAGGGACCAGGAGCAGTGAGCAGGGACCAGGAGCAGTGAGCAGGGACCAGGAGCAGTGAGCAGGGACCGGGAGCAGTGAGCAGGGACCAGGAACAGTGAGCAGGGACCGGGAGCAGTGAGATGGGACCAGGAGCAGTGAGCGGGGACCGGGAGCAGTGTGCGGAGACCAGGAGCAGTGAGCGGGGACCAGGAGCAGTTAGCAGGGACTAGGAGCAATGAGCAGGGACCAGGAACAGTGAGCAGGGACCAGGAACAGTGAGCAGGGACCAGGAACAGTGAGCAGGGACCAGGAGCAGTGAGCAAGGACCAGGAGCAGTGAGCAGGGACCAGGAGCAGTGAGCAGGGACCAGGAGCAGTGAGCAGGGACCAGGAGCAGTGAGCAGGGACCAGGAACAGTGAGCAGGGACCGGGAGCAGTGAGATGGGACCAGGAGCAGTGAGCGGGGACCGGGAGCAGTGTGCGGAGACCAGGAGCAGTGAGCGGGGACCAGGAGCAGTTAGCAGGGACTAGGAGCAATGAGCAGGGACCAGGAGCAGTGAGCGGGGACCAGGAGCAGTGAGCAGGGACTAGGAGCAATGAGCAGGGACCAGGAGCAGTGAGCAGTGATCAGGAGCAGTGAGCAGGGAGCAGGTGCATTGATCGGGACCAGTAGCAGTGAGCTGGGACCAGGAGCAGTGAGCAGGGACTAGGAGCAATGAGCAGGGACCAGGAGCAGTGAGCAGTGATCAGGAGCAGTGAGCAGGGAGCAGGTGCATTGATCGGGACCAGGAGCAGTGAGCAGAGACCAGGAACAGTGAGCAGGGACCAGGAGTAGTGAGGCGGGACCAGGAGCAGTGAGCAGGGACCAGGAGCAGTGAGCAGGGACCAGGAGCAATGAGCAGGGACCAGGAGTAGTGAGGCGGGACCAGGTGCAGTGAGCAGGGACCAGGAGCAGTGAGCGGGGACCAGGAGCAGTGAGCAGGGACCAGGAGCAATGAGTAGGGACCAGGAGCAGTGAGCGGGGACCAGGAGCAGTTAGCGGGGACCAGGAGCAGTGAGCCGGGACCAGGAGCAGTTAGCGGGGACCAGGAGCAGTGAGCCGGGACCAGGAGCAGAGAGCCGGGACCAGGAACAGTGAGCAGGGACCAGTAGCATTGAGCAGGGGCCGGGAGCAGTGAGCCGGGACCAGGAGCAGTGAGCAGGGACCAGGAGCAGTGAGCCGGGACCAGGAGCAGTGAGCAGGGACCAGGAGCAGTGAGCAGAGACCAGGAACAGTGAGCAGTGACCAGGAGCAGTGAGCAGGCACCGGGAGCAGTGAGCAGGGTCCAGGAGCAGAGAGCGGGGACCAGGAGCAGTGAGCAGGGACCAGGAGCATTGAGCAGGGACCAGGAGCAGTGAGCGGGTTCCAGGAGCAGTGAGCAGGGACCGGGAGCAGTGAGCGGGGACCAGGAGCAGTGAGCAGGGACCAGGAGCAGTGAGCAGGGACCAGGAGTAGTGAGCAGGGACCAGGAGCATGAGCTGGGACCAGGAGCAGTGAACAGGGACCAGGAGCAGTGAGCAGGGACCGGGAGCAGTGAGCAGAGACCAGGAGCAGTGAGCTGGGACCAGGAGCAGTGAGCAGGGACCAGAAGCAGGGACCAGGAGCAGTGAGCAAGGACCAGGAGCAGTGAACGGGGACCAGGAGCAGTGAGCAGGGACCAGGAGCAGTGAACGGGGACCAGGAGCAGTGAGCAGGGACCAGGAGCAGTGAGCAGGGACCAGGAGCAGTGAGCAGGGACCAGGAGCAGTGAACGGGGACCAGGAGCAGTGAGCAGGGACCAGGAGCAGTGAGCAGGGAAGAGGAGCAGTGAACGGGGACCAGGAGCAGGGACCAGGAGCAGTGAGCGGGGACCGGGAGCAGTGAGCAGGGACCAGGAGCAGTGAACGGGGACCAGGAGCAGTGAACAGGGACCAGGAGCAGTGAGCAGGGAACAGGAGCAGTGGGCAGGGACCAGGAGCAGTGAGCAAGGACCAGGAGCAGTGAGCAGGGACCAGGAGTTGTGAGCCAGGACCAGGAGCAGTGAGCAGGGACCAGGAGCAGTGAGCAGGGACCAGGAGCAGTGAGCAGGGACCGGGAGCAGTGAGATGGGACCAGGAGCAGTGAGCGGGGACCGGGAGCAGTGAGATGGGACCAGGAGCAGTGAGCGGGGACCGGGAGCAGTGTGCGGAGACCAGGAGCAGTGAGCGGGGACCAGGAGCAGTGAGCAGGGACTAGGAGAAATGAGCAGGGACCAGGAGCAGTGAGCAGTGATCAGGAGCAGTGAGCTGGGACCAGGAGCAGTGAGCAGGGAGGAGGAACAGTGAGCAGGGAGCAGGAGAAGTGAGCAGGGAGCAGGAGCAGTGAGCAGGGACCAGGAGCAGTGAGCAGGGAGGAGGAACAGTGAGCAGGGAGCAGGAGAAGTGAGCAGGGACCAGGAGCAGTGAGCAGGGACCAGGAGTAGTGAGGCGGGACCAGGAGCAGTGAGCAGGGACCAGGAGCAGTGAGCAGGGACCAGGAGTAGTGAGGCGGGACCAGGAGCAGTGAGCAGGGACCAGGAGCAGTGAGCAGGGACCAGGAGTAGTGAGGCGGGACCAGGAGCAGTGAGCAGGGACCAGGAGCAGTGAGCGGGGACCAGGAGCAGTGAGCAGGGACCAGGAGCAATGAGTAGGGACCAGGAGCAGTGAGCGGGGACCAGGAGCAGTTAGCGGGGACCAGGAGCAGTGAGCGGGTTCCAGGAGCAGTGAGCCGGGACCAGGAGCAGAGAGCCGGGACCAGGAACAGTGAGCAGGGACCAGGAGCATTGAGCAGGGTCCAGGAGCAGAGAGCGGGGACCAGGAGCAGTGAGCAGGGACCAGGAGCAGTGAGCAGGGACCAGGAGCATTGAGCAGGGCCCAGGAGCAGTGAGCAGGGACCAGGAGCATTGAGCAGGGACCAGGAGCAGTGAGCAGGGACCAGGAGCAGTGAGCAGGGACCAGGAGCAGTGAGCAAGGACCAGGAGCAGTGAGCTGGGACCAGGAGCAGTGAGCGGGTTCCAGGAGCAGTGAGCCAGGACCAGGAGCAGTGAGCAGGGACCAGGAGCAGTTAGCGGGGACCAGGAGCAGTGAGCAGGTTCCAGGAGCAGTGAGCAGGGACCAGGAGCAGTGAGCCGGGACCAGGAGCAATGAGTAGGGACCAGGAGCAGGGACCAGGAGCAATGAGTAGGGAACAGGAGCAGTGAGCAGGAACCAGGAGCAGTGAGCAGGGACCAGGTGCGGGGACCAGGAGCAGTGAGCAGGAGCAGTGAGCAGTGAGCGGGGACCAGGAGTAGTGAGCAGTGAGCAGGGAGCAGGAGCAGTGGCAGTGAGCAGGAGCAGTGAGCAGAGACCAGGAGCAGTGAGCAGAGACCAGGAGCAGTGAGCAGTGAGCAGGAGCAGTGACCAGGAGCAGTGAGCAGTGAGCAGGAGCAGTGAGCAGGAGCAGTGAGCAGGGACCAGGAGCAGTGAGCAGGGACCAGGAGCAGTGAGCAGGGACCAGGAGCAGTGAGCAGGGACCAGGAGCAGTGAGCAGGGGCCGGGAGCAGTGAGCAGGGACCAGGAACAGTGAGCAGGGGCCGGGAGCAGTGAGCTGGGACCAGGAACATGAGCAGGGGCCAGGAGCAGTGAGCAGGGACCAGGAACATGAGCAGGGGCCAGGAGCAGTGAGCGGGTACCAGGAGCAGGGACCAGGAGCAGTGAGCAGGGACCAGGAGCAGTGAGCAAGGACCAGGAGCAGTGAGCAGTGACCAGGAGCAATGAGCAGGGACCAGGAGCAGTGAGCAGGGACCAGGAGCAGTGAGCGGGGACCAGGAGCAGTGAGCAGGGACCAGGAGCAATGAGTAGGGACCAGGAACAGTGAGCAGGGGCCGGGAGCAGTGAGCGGGGACCAGGAGCAGTGAGCAGGGGCCGGGAGCAATGAGTAGGGACCAGGAACAGTGAGCAGGGGCCGGGAGCAGTGAGCAGGGACCAGGAGCAGTGAGCAGGGACCAGGAACATGAGCAGGGGCCAGGAGCAGTGAGCGGGTACCAGGAGCAGGGACCAGGAGCAGTGAGCAGGGACCAGGAGCAGTGAGCAAGGACCAGGAGCAGTGAGCAGTGACCAGGAGCAATGAGCAGGGACCAGGAGCAGTGAGCAGGGACCAGGAGCAGTGAGCGGGGACCAGGAGCAGTGAGCAGGGACCAGGAGCAATGAGTAGGGACCAGGAACAGTGAGCAGGGGCCGGGAGCAGTGAGCGGGGACCAGGAGCAGTGAGCAGGGGCCGGGAGCAATGAGTAGGGACCAGGAACAGTGAGCAGGGGCCGGGAGCAGTGAGCAGGGACCAGGAACAGTGAGCGGGGACCAGGAGCAGTGAGCAGGGACCAGGAGCAGTGAGCAGGGACCGGGAGCAGTGAGCTGGGATCAGGAGCAGTGAGCGGGGACCGGGAGCAGTGAGCTGGGATCAGGAGCAGTGAGCGGGGACCAGGAGCAATGAGCAGGGACCAGGAGCAGTGAGCAGGGACCGGGAGCAGTGAGCTGGGACCAGGAACAGTGAGCAGGGGCCGGGAGCAGTGAGCTGGGACCAGGAACATGAGCAGGGGCCAGGAGCAGTGAGCGGGGACCAGGAGCAGTGAGCGGGGACCAGGAGCAGTGAGCGGGGACCAGGAGCAGTGAGCGGGGACCAGGAGCAGTGAGCAGGGACAAGCTGGCCAGCCCTCACCTGAAGCCCATGCGTGGGCACGAGAGGGTGTGGGGAGTGGAGACCTGGGCAGGGGTGCCTAACCCAGGGCACTGAGGGCAGTTCCAGCACCCCTCTGCCTACCTAGGTGAGGGCAGCCGCTCTGCACAGACCGGGGTGGAACCTGAGCCTTGCCGACCGTTCGAAGCGAGTGATTTGTGCTCCTGAAGAGGCTTCTGTGTGAGAGGAGCCAGAGAGACACAGACAGCGATTTGCTGAGGTTTCTGAGGTGATTCGATTCTGCGTTTCTCTGTGACATGTCCCACTCAATCACCGAATGACGGACACACTCTTCTGAGAAAAGCAGAGAAACAGCCAGTTATAAATGGAGCAATAACCAAGAATGGAGAAGCTCGCCGCAGCTTAAAGTGACGGTGAAGATCCCCAGCTGCAGCTTTCACTTCCCCAGCAGGGACACTGTCAGCCTCCGATCCTAGAACTCAGTGAGATCAGCAACACAGCAACTCCAGGCATTACTACCCATCCTGGGCCTGGCCTCAGACACTCACAGCTCACGGTCAGGGATAGAATAGAGAGAGAAGGGAAAGAGACCGGTCTAATTCAACTTCATCAGTCTCCATTCACACTACACTGAGAGTCCATTCACAGTATACTGAGAGTCCATTCACAGTATACTGAGAGTCCATTCACACTACACTGAGAGTCCATTCACACTACGCTGAGCGTCCATTCACACTACACTGACAGTCTATTCACACTACACTGAGAGTCCATTCACAGTATACTGAGAGTCCATTCACACTGCACTGAGAGTCCATTCACACTACACTGAGAGTCCATTCACACTACACTGAGAGTCCATTCACAGTATACTGAGAGTCCATTCACACTACACTGAGAGTCCATTCACACTACACTGAGAGTCCATTCACAGTATACTGAGAGTCCATTCACACTACACTGAGAGTCCATTCACACTACGCTGAGCGTCCATTCACACTACACTGACAGTCTATTCACACTACACTGAGAGTCCATTCACACTACACTGAGAGTCCATTCACACTACGCTGAGCGTCCATTCACACTACACTGACAGTCTATTCACACTACACTGAGAGTCCATTCACACTACACTGAGAGTCCATTCACACTACACTGAGAGTCCATTCACACTACACTGAGAGTCCATTCACACTGCACTGATAGTCCATTCACACTACACTGAGAGTCCATTCCCACTACACTGAGAGTCCATTCACACTACACAGTGAGTCCATTCACACTACACTGAGAGTCCATTCACACTACACTGAGAGTCCATTCACACTACACTGACAGTCCATTCACACTACACTGAGAGTCCATTCACACTACACTGAGAGTCTATTCACACTACACCGAGAGTCCATTCACACTACACTGAGAGTCCATTCACACTACACTGAGAGTCCATTCACATTACACTGAGAGTCCATTCACACTACACTGAGAGTCCATTCACACTACACTGAGAGTCCATTCACACTACACTGAGTGTCCATTCACACTAAACTGAGAGTCCATTCACACTACACTGAGAGTCCATTCACACTACACTGAGTGTCCATTCACACTGCACTGAGAGTCCATTCACACTGCACTGAGAGTCCATTCACACTAAACTGAGAGTCCATTTACACTACACTGAGAGTCCATTCACACTGCACTGAGAGTCCATTCACACTACACTAAGGCTCCATTCACACTAAACTGAGAGTCCATTCAAGCTACACTGAGAGTCCATTCACACTGCACTGAGAGTCCATTCACACTACAGTGAGAGTCCATTCACAATACACTGCGAATGTGTGAAGACACTGCAGTGAATTTACTGTTTGATCTGCGACAACTGTAGAGATAGCTGTCCATGGTCAGGTTGGATCGCTCTCAATGGTGAGGTGAGATCGTTATCCAGGATTAGGTGGAATCGATCTCCATGGTGAGGTGGGATAGCTGTCCATGATCAGTTCGGTTTGCTCTCTATGGTCAGGTGGGATCACTATCCATGGTCAGGTGGGATAGCGCTCGAGGATTAGGTGGGATAGCGCTCGAGGATCAGGTGGGATAGCTCTCCATGCTGAGGTGGGATAGTTCTCCAGGATCAGGTGGAATAGCTCTCCACGATCAGGTGGGATAGCTCTCCATGCTGAGTTGGGATAGTTCTCCAGGATCAGGTGGGATCGATCTCCATGGTCAGGTGGGATAGCACTGGCGAATTTGGCCAGAGTGGTCTCAGTCGGTGGGTGTGATGGGATTTGAACAGGGATCGATGAACATGGCACTGTGGTGCTGTGTGGTGATGTGGTTGTGTAACATAGACAGAAAGGACAAGTTAGCAATGGATCTGTCGGTGGAGAGGACAGGTGGGTTATGGTGGACTTATTAAGGGATGACGTTGTGATGGTGAGTTTGAAATGGAGATAAGTTGTTTGAGGACAGGGAGAGATGCTGATGATGTAGCACTTTCACCTCTGAGTCAATAGTTCGTGGGTTGAAGTTGAGCGCGTAATCCAGGCTGACGCTCCCAGTGCTGTACTGAGGGAGTGCTGCACTGTCGGAGGTGCCGTCTTTCAGATGAGACGTGAAACCGAGTGTCCGTCTGCTCTCTCAGGTGAGAATAAAAGATTCCGCGGCATTATTTCGAAGAAGAGCAGGGGTGTTCTTTCCGATTTCCTGGCCAATATTTATCCCTCAACCAACATCATTAATAACAGATTAGCTTGTGATGATCACATTGCTGTTGGTGGGAGCTTGCTGTGCACAAATTGGCTGTCGCGTTTCCTACGTTACATCAGTGACTCCTGGAAAGCTCATTGGGACATCCTGATGTCGTGAAAGTCACAATGTGAATGTAAGTCTTTCTTCCCATCTGGGAGAAGGGAGTGGGAACTGGGAGGAGGTGTGGGAGCAGGGAAAGGGGAGAAGGAATTGGGAGCAGAGATTGGGAGCAGGAGCAGGGAGTGGGAGCAGGGAGTGGGAGTGGGGATTGGGAGCAGGGAGTTGGAGCAGGGATTGGGAACAGGGAGTGGGAGTGGGGAGTGGGAACAGGGAGTGGGAGCAGGGAGCGAGAGCAGGGAGTGGGAGCAAGGAGTGGGAACAGGGAGTGGGAGCAGGGAGTGGGAAAAGGGAGTGGGAGCGGGGAGTGCGAACCGGGAGTGGGAGCAGGGAGTGGGAGCGGGGAGTGGGAGCAGTGAGTTGGAGCTGGGAGTGGGAGCAGGGAGTGGGAGCGGGGACTGGGAGCTGGCTGAGGTCAGGTGAAGCTGTAAGGACTGAAGGTGGAACCTGGGCTGTTGGGTTAGGAGCCAATCCTGGAGCCAATCCCGGACTCCGACAGGCTGTGCTTTCGAGCTGGTTCCAGTCTGAAGCTGCTGTCTGCTCCCAGGGCTCTGACTTTAACTTATGAAACAGTGGAGCAGAGGCACCAGGCAACATGTGGTGTAACAGTGAAAACAGCAAGTCGCAGAATTCCACACACTGTCCTCGGGAACTGCGGCTCCGAAAAATATTCTTCAGTCTCTGAGCAAAAACAATCTGTAACATTCCAGGAAATGTGAAATTGTGGAAATGGCAGAGTTCCCGAATCATCAGCGAGTCTGGGCCAGGAGCAGGAACAGGGTATTGATCTACTGGGAGCCCGAGAGAGAGAGGGGCAAGGGCAGAGCTGAGAGGGCAGAGGACAGAGGGGAGAGGGCAGAGGGCAGAGGGGAGAGTGCACAGGGCACAGGGGAGAGTGCACAGGGCACAGGGGAGAGGGGACAGGGCACAGAGGGGAGAGGGGAGAGGGCACAGGGGAGAGGGGAGAGGGCATAGGGAGAGTGAACGGGGAGAGGGCACAGGGGAGAGGGCACGGGGAGAGGGGAGAGGGCTCAGGGAGAGGGCACGGGGAGAGGGCACAGGGGAGAGGGCACGGGGAAAGGACAGGGGGAGAGGGCACAGGGCACAGGGGAGAGGGCACAGGGCACAGGGGAGAGGGCACAGGGGAGAGGGCACATGGCACGGGGTACAGGGGAGAGGGCTCAGGGAGTGGGAGCAGGAATTGGGAGCAGATATTGGGAGCAGGAGCAGGGAGTGGGAACAGGGACTGGGAGCGGGGAGTGGGATCAGGGAGTGGGAGCAGGGAAAGGCGAGCAGGAATTGGGAGCAGGGACTGGGAGTGGGGAGTGCGAGCAGGCTGCAGAGAGTGGGAGCAGGAAGTGGGAGCAGGGAGTGGGAGCGGGGAGTGGTAACAGGGAGTGGGAGCAGGGAGTGGGAACAGGGAGTGGGAGCAGGGAGTGGGAACAGGGAGTGTGAGCGGGGAGTGGGAACAGGGAGTGGGAGAAGGGAGTGGGAGCAGGGAGTGGGAGCGGGGAGTGGGAGGAGGGAGTGGGAACAGGGAGTGGGAGCGGGGAGTGGGAACAGGGAGTGGGAGCAGGGAGTGGGAACAGGGAGTGGGAGCAGGGAGTGGGAACAGGGAGTGTGAGCGGGGAGTGGGAACAGGGAGTTGGAACAGGGAGTGGGAGCAGGGAGTGGGAACAGGGAGTGGGAGCAGGGAGTGGGAACAGGGAGTGTGAGCGGGGAGTGGGAACAGGGAGTTGGAGAAGGGAGTGGGAGCAGGGAGTGGGAGCGGGGAGTGGGAGGAGGGAGTGGGAGCAGAGATTGGGATTGGGTTTCAGGGGGCCCGCCATAAATAGGTGCTGCCGAAGAAGTCTTGGCGAGTTGCTGCAGTGCATCTTGTAGAAGGTACACACTGCAGCCACGGTACGCCGGTGGTCGAGGGAGTGAATGTTTAAGGTGGTGCATGGGGTGCCAATCAAGCGGGCTGCTTTGTCCTGGATGTTGTCGAGCTTCTTGAATGTTGTTGGAGCTGCACTCATCCAGACAAGTGGAGAGTATTCCATCACACTCCTTACTTGTGCCTTGTAGATGGTGGAAAGTCTTTGGGGAGTCAGGAGGTGAGACACTCGCTGCAGAATACCCAGCCTCTGACCTGCTCTTGTTGCCACAGTATTTATGTGGCTGGTCCAGTTAAGTTTCTGGTCAATAGTGACCCCCAGGATGTTGATGGTGGGGGATTCGGCGATGGTGATGCCGTTGAATGTCAAGGGGCGATGGTTAGACTCTCGCTTGTTGGAGATAGTCATTGCCTGGCACTTGTGTGGGAGGAAAAAGAGGGGTAGAGCCTTAGTGATAGGGGATTCTATTGTAAGGGGAATTGGTAGGTGTTTCTGCGGCCGCAAACGAGACTCCAGGATGGTGTGTTGCCTCCCTGGTGCAAGGGTCAAGGATGTCTCAGAGCGGCTGCAAAACATTTTGGAAGGGGAGGGTGAACAGCCAGTTGTCGTGGTGCATATAGGTACCAACGATATAGGTAAAAAACGGGATGAGGTCCTAAAAGCTGAATATAGGGAGTTAGGAGATAAATTAAAAAATAGGACCTCAAAGGTTGTAATCTCAGGATTGCTACCAGTGCCACGTGCTTGTCAGAGTAGAAATAGAAGGATATTTCAGATGAATACGTGGCTAGAGGATTGGTGCAAGGGGGAGGGATTCAAATTCCTGGGACATGGGAACCAGTTCTGGGGGAGGTGGGACCAGTACAAATCGGACGGTTTGCACCTGGGCAGGACGGGGACCGATGTCCTTGGGGGAGTGTTTGCTAGTGCTCTGGGGGAGGGTTTAAACTAAAATGGCAGGGGCTTGGGAACCTGAGCGGGGAGACAGAGGAAAGGGAGACAAGAATAGAAGCAAAAGTCAGGAAGGAAAAAAACAAGGGTGTCAGTCAGAGAAATCAATGGTTTAAATCAAACGTGGCCACAGTTAAAAAAAATTCTAAAAGGTCTAAGAGCGTTAAAAAAACAAGCCTGAAGGCTTTGTGTCTTAATGCGAGGAGCATTCGTAATAAGGTGGATGAATTAGCTGCGCAAATAGAGGTAAACGAATATGATATGATTGGGATTACGGAAACATGGCTCCAGGGTGACCAAGGCTGGGAACTCAACATACAGGGGTATTCAATATTCAGGAAAGATAGGCAAAAAGGAAAAGGAGGTGGGGTAGCATTGCTGTTTAAAGAGGGGATTAACACAATTGTAAGGAGGATATTAGCTCTGATGATGTGGAATCTGTATGGGTAGAACTGAGAAATACCAAGGGGCTGAAAACGCTAGTGGGAGTGGTGTATAGACCCCCAAACAGTAATACGGAGGTTGGGGATGGCATTAAAAGGGAAATTAGAGAAGCGTGCAATAAGAGCACAGCAGTTATCATGGGCGACTTTAATCTACATATAGATTGGGCTAACCAAATTAGTAACAATACTGTGGAGGAGGAATTCCTGGAGTGTATACGGGATGGTTTCCTGGACCAATATGTCGAGGAACCAACTAGAGATCAGGCCATCTTAGACTGGGTATTATGTAATGAGAAAGGATTAATTAGCAATCTTGTTGTGCGAGGCCCCTTGGGTCGGAGCGATCATAATATGATCGAATTCTTCATTAAGATGGAGAGTTGACTCAGAGACTGGGGTCCTGAATTTAAATAACGGAAACTACAATGGTATGAGGCGCGAGTTGGGTAGGATTGATTGGGGAATGTCACTCAAAGGGTTGACGGTGGAGAGGCAATGGCAAGCATTCAAAAATCGCATGAATGAACTACAGAATTTGTTCATCCCTGTTTGGCATAAAAATAAAACAAAAAAGGTGACTCAACCATGGCTAACAAAGGAAATTAGGGATAGCATAAGATCCAAGGAAAGGACATATAAATTGGCCAGAAAAAGCAGAAACCCTGAGGATTGGGAGCAGTTTAGGATTCAGCAAAGAAGGACAAAGGGATTAATTAAGAGGGGGAAAATAGAGTATGAGAGTAAGCTTGCGAGGAACATAAAAACTGACTGTAAAAGCTTTTATAGATATGTGAAGAGAAAAAGATTGGTGAAGTCAAGCGTAGGTCCCTTGCAGTCAGAATCAGGGGAATTTATAATGGGGAACAAGGAAATGGCAGACCAATTAAATACATACTTTGGTTCTGTCTTCACAAAGGAGGACACAAATAACCTCCCAGAGATGTCGGAGAACATAGGGTCTAATGAGAAGGAGGAACTGAAAGAAATCAGTATTTGTAGGGAAATAGTGTTAGGGAAATTGACGGGATTGAAGGCCAATAAATCCCCAGGGCCTGATAATCTACAATAACAACAGAAAACGCTGGAAAAACTCAGCAGGCCAGGCAGCATCCGTGGAGAGAGAAAGAGAGTTGACGTTTCAGGTCGATGACCTTTCATCAGAACTGGGAAGAGCTGGAAATCAAATAGATTTAAGGCCAGGGTAAAGCTGGGAAAAGGGGGAGGGGATAAAGGAACAAAGGAGGAGATGAAGAGACATTAAGAGACATTAAGAGATATGCAAGGCTAGAGGTGGTGGTAATGTGACAGATTAAGGCTGAATGAAGTGTGAAATCTACTGGCAGAATGAAGGACAGCTGCCAGCTTCTAGGAGGAAAAAAAAGGTGGGGGGGACAAATAAAAGGGTAGATAAAATAAAATATAAATGTGATTGGAGCTGAGGTTATGATCTAAAATTGTTGAACTCGATATTGAGTCCAGAGGGCTGTAGCGTGCCTAAACGAAAGATGAGGTGCTGTTCCTCGAGCTTACGCTGAGCTTCCGTGGAACAGTGTATTAGGCCGAGGACGGTGAGGTCAGAGTGGGAGTGAAGCGGTGAATTAAAGTGACAGGCCACCGGGAGCTCGGGGTCCCCCTTACGGACTGAACGGAGGTGTTCCGCAAAGCGGTCACCCAATCTGCGTTTGGTCTCCCCAATGTAGAGGAGTCCACATCGTGAGCAGCGAATACAGTATACTAAATTGCAGGAAGTACAAGTAAATCGCTGTTTCACCTGGAAGGGGTGTTTGGGGCCCTGGACAGTGGGAAGAGGGGAGGTATAAGGGCATGTGTTGCATCTCCTGCGCGTGCACGGGAAGGTGCCGGGCGAAGGGGAAGGGGTGCTGGGGGTGGTAGAGGAGTGGACTAGGGTGTCGCGGAGGGAGCGGTCCCTGCGGAATGCTGAAAGGGGAGGTGAGGGGAAGATGTGTTTGGTGGTGGGATCACGCTGGAGGTGGCGGAAATGGCGGAGGATGATCCGTTGAATGTGGAGGCTGGTGGGGTGAAAGGTGAGGACAAGGGGAACCCTATCGTGGTTCCGGGAGGGAGGGGCAGGGGTGAGGGCAGATGTGCGGGAGATAGAACGGACACGGTCGAGGGCCGTGTCGACCACGGTAGAGGGGAATCCTCGGTTGAGGAAAAAGGAAGACATGTCGGAAGCACTGGTATGGAAGGTGGCATCATCAGAGCAGATGCGGCGGAGACGGAGAAACTGGGAGAATGGAATAGAGTCCTTACAGGAGGCGGGGTGGGAGGAAGTGTAGTCCAGGTAGCTGTGGGAGTCGGTGGGCTTGTAGTGAATGTTAGTCAATTCTTCCTCAGTGGCCACGCTGGCCCCTGGCACAATCCGAGCCATCATGACTTTACAGCAGATATTAAAACATCCGATAATCAAACAACAGACAATTATTATTATAACAAGAATAATTAGTCCATGCATTAAATAAGACCCCCAAGATCCCCCCAATAACCATTCGAGCCAGCCATTCCCCTTCTTGGGGCCTTGTCTAAAGTCATCGAGCTGCTTTCTTATGTCATTAATGGCTTGGGTGATGTTGTAGGATTCATCTGTAACATGCGTTATACATTTGTCTCCGATTATTGTGCATACTCCCCCCTGCTGGGCTAACTGATAATCCACAGCATAGCGGGTCTGCTGCGCGTACAATCTTAATTCAGCCAGTTCTCGGTTGATGGCATCCAGCCCCTTTGCTGTGCTGTTTCCCAGAATGGTTAATCCACAGATAAGATAGTTCCTATTTTTAGTACTAACCACTCCTGCTGTTCCCCCCAGAGACAGGGCCCCTAGAAACCCGTAGCCGAGTGAGGATCCCAGTGTGACCGGATCCTTCCAATCGGCACAAAATTCCTGGCTGATGGCCCGTGTTACTATCTTTCTCCGGGTATGCCCCTTTCGAGGGCATGGAACAGTGAGTGGTCCTATTGCTCCTACTGCAAAGAGGATCGGGAGGGTTGGTGTTGCCGTCGTGAAGGTACCGTCGAGGAGGAACACAAATCCCTTTTTGGCTCGGTAACATTTAACATCCTGGTTATTTCTCCGTACGAACTGATTATACCGCCAATTGCTCGGTTCACTTGACTTTCCACCCGATCCTACCAATTGGTAAGTATCAAACGGGTATGTCCATGTGGCTGAGCTGACATGAGTCCCATTACACTGACCACAAATGAATTGCCTCCCCGCGGTCACATTCAGGCATCTTTGCTCGTTACAGGTACAAGCAAACTGGCCTCTGTTTACTTGACAGTGCTGACGGGCACACTGCGTCTGTACACAGGAAACATTCTCGGGGACCAAGGCATATGCACACCCCCATCCTTGTCCCGAGAAGCAAAGCGGGTAGCTTGTATCGTCTGAGCATACTCTCCCGTTTACTCCCCGGACCCCCCTGCACACAGGATTTGTGGAGTTTATTAGTTCCACACATCTTCCCTGTATACCCCTCCCATATTGACCTGTATGTCCCTTACAGGGTACGTCCGAGGTATCTGCCGTATATAAATCAAGGGGGGTCCACCCGGGGGTGGCCACGAACAGGGCCTCTACGGATTGGGCTAGCGGGTAACACACGGTTCGATTACCGTGTAAATGTACATGGGTCTTGTAAAATAAGTTATCTTTTAATCCTGTCAGCTTTACAACCGTGACAACATAGAGTGACGCAATTATATACGCTATCTTAGACATATTTGTTACGTTCCAACAATATAATATTAATTTGGACTTGCTTGCAGTCGTCACCTGTTTGGGGAAGGTATCCTGGTTACTTTATTGATTAATCGTGAATCGTATGCTACTCATTAATTTCTTTGTACAATTTCAGCTGGGTCCAATGTTTCCATACACCCTTCCCTCTTATGTCCAGACAGGCACAGGTGTCTCCACTGATTATGACCTCATATGGGCCATTCCATTTTGGTGCAAACCCCGGTTTTTCAGGTAATGTTTTTACCATGACGCGAAGTCCTGCCATCGGGACGGCAGGGAGCATTTCAAGCTCTCTCTGTGCGTCTCTTTCTTCCTGATTGTCTCTTACTAATTTACGCATCCCTTTTAGTTGGGCGCTTAGTTCCAAAACATATTGCTTAATTTTGTCCTTTAGTGGGCCTACATCGGCCCCACCTGTTATGATGTTTTCTGGTAATTGCATCGCCCTTCCTGTCATTAGTTCATAAGGGGTTAATCCGGTTGTCCGGTTTGTCGTGGCTCTTAACTTCATTAATATAATCGGTAATACTTCTGTCCACGTTTTTCCTGACGTTTGCATGGCCTTGGCCAGGGCATTCTTAAGGGTTCGGTTCATGCGTTCTACCATTCCAGAACTCTGCGGATGGTAAGGGATGTGGAATTTTTGTTTTATTCCCATCAGTTGGCACACTGTTTTTATCACCTTTCCGGTGAAGTGCGACCCTTGATCCGAATCAATTTGTATGGGTGTTCCCCATATTAACTCTGTTCCCTTTAGTCTGTCCTAGATCGCGTTCCCAGCATATATCCCCGATCGGTCGGCCCTTTCCTGATGTATTGGTAAGGGCTAGAAAAGGAGGTACTTTCGTATAATCATACGTCGGCTTGTACCATCCCTTAAAATTTTCTAACGAATATCCTCCCCCCTTAAACTCATTTCTTAGGCTAGACCACTTTTGTTCCCATTTAATTCCGAAGGTGGATAGGGTGGTATTTTTCTGTTTTGTATGATTTTTATTAATTATCCATTCTGCCATATCTGTGAGGTTCAAGGGTATCGGTCGCAGAGGTATTCCTCCTTTCACATGGGTAGGAATATGGCTACATACCCAACAGGCGTTTATCCCACTTTTTTTGGCATACTTATATGACATATATACAAAAAAAGTGTTCATATGTAATTCTCGTTTCTTTCGGGGTTCTTTTCTTCTCCCTTGGCAGGCTATACATATCAGTCCGATTAGTAGGTAAAACGTAAATAACAGCTTCATTATTTAAGTCTTTTCAAATTCAAATTCAACTGTCCTTTCCGGTGTTCCAATTCTGCCCCGCCTGGGGTATCCTCTGTTTCTTCTATCTTCCTGATTTCAAGCAACATTACAGTTTAACATTTAATCAACAAATCATGGACTTAAAAGATTCTCCAGATCTCTCTTTTACTCATATCCATCTTGTGGATAATTCTTACTAAACATGATTTCTCCTTAGCCCTCAATTGTCCCAATTCAGATTCCAGGTAACTCTCCACTTCAACTTCAATTTCAATCCTTCTAACAGGTACCAGTGTGTTTAACTCTATTCTGATTGTTTCATTAATTAGATAGTTTCTCGATGGAGTATGTGTCAATGCTTTAAAAGTTGTCTTGCTCTCCTGAGCCACATTAACCATTTCATGTCTTGCTGTTGTCCAGTAACTGAGCATGTCTGAGACCCGTTCTTCAGTGCAGATTCACCATACATTCCCAGATGGTAATCGCTTCATACGTAACAAATCACATTTGCACACTCATACCGGTATCTCAATATCATGCCACATGTGCCTTTCTCGGGCTTTCAGGTATCTTATCAAAAGACTGTCTTTGTTCATCTTCTTCTGCATGGTCCCAATATCTTGGATAGTGGCCAGGCTATCAAATTCAGTTTTCTTAAAAGTTCATTATAGGCAGGGACACAAATGTCTCCAAGAGAAAGCTATCAATTTACTATTCTTAACTGCACTTTCCTGACTTTCACTAGCAAGTTTTTTAAAATTCCCATTCAGCAGTGTAATTTCTCCTGTTTCAATTTTATACATCCCATTAATTACCATTCATATCTCATTCATGAGCCCTGGAGTAACTTTACTGTCCAGTACAATATTTAAGATTGAAAACATAGATTAAACATTCTCACTAGGTCCAAGTTACTAACACTTTTTATTTATCATTATTTTAGAGGATCTTTTATTTTCCCAAAAGTAACCCAAAATATATCTAGTGCCTGAGTCTATATTGTTATTACAAAATTATCCCAAAATCCAAACAGCAGTACTGTTGAACTGATTGACAAAACCTATGTTCAATTTCATTTCTATCAATTTATCTTCCATTTCCAATTTCAGAAACAAATGATTTCCAGGCTAGGTGGTTTATACAGTGTTTTAACATTAGAGACAGAAGTGCTGCAATTAGTTTACAAGGTAACTTCCATATAACAAAAGAAAGAAGAGAATCCATTGTGACTCTGCTTAGAGCCCAAGGGGTTAATTTATCAAATCATAATTTTCCTTCTGTCACTGTGGGGAAATATTAACTTAAAATTAATAATGTCCAATATCTTTAAATGTCACACCGAAGTTATTGCTTGATGAACTTAATCAGCTGTCAGTGGAAAGGGTTAACTCCTTTGCAGGTTTTTAAGAAGGTGGAGCAAAACATTATCAGGCGCACGCAATTGCGTCACTTCACGTAAATTAAAAAAAAACTTTCCCGATCCAAAAAAAGCAGTTGTGTTTTCACACTTTAACTGAACACGAACAGAACAGATAAAACAAAACAAAATAGCACATGCTTGCAGAACTAGTAAATTACATCATATTTCTTATTGTCCTTTCTTCAGATGTCTTTCCAAAATACTGTAAAAACATTGAATTTAAACAAATCAAATCAGAGTGCTTTGGAAGATTTCACCATAGCAACCGCAACTCCAAGGTTAAATCTTAGACCGAAACTTAATCTTTTGTTAAACAAACTTTTTTTTTTTTTTTTGTTGTTCTTCTCAGTTTTTACACACCAGCTTAACTTAAATTGTAATTCAAATTATTATTTATTTATTTATTTATTTATTTTTTTCTGGCACAATGCTTTCCCTGCAAAGTCTGATATAAAATTCCTGTCTATCCCTGACAGTAAAGGTGAATTTCCTTGTGATTCCTCTGCCAATGGTATGGACCAGAACCCATTCCGTATCCAAGACTGTAAATATTTCAAAATCTGGTTTCAGACCATTAAATATCTTATTCAATGCGGTCTACACAAATTTACACCAACCAGAATTTCACCGTGCACAATGAAAGTCTGGTTTTTAATAGGTTAATTAACCTCAATAATTCCAATTCAATCCAGATCAATTTTTTTTTAAACTAACCAGTGTCAGTTGCAAAATAAAGAACACATCGTCACATTAACAAAGAAACAATTACCATGCCTTGTAAACATTCAAATTAATTGTCATTTTCTTTCCAGGCACATTGGCAACTGTGACTTCAAGGCTGAAGCTTATACCTCTTTTGTAAAACAATTAACAAACTTAAAACAACACACTTGAGTATCATTCAAGACAAGTCTTCAAAGAGTTAAAAACAGCTTTTAGCTCTCTGTACAAAAGAGTGGGTGGAGCTAAAACATAAACAAACTGACAGACACTTTTTTTAGGCAGATTTTTTTTTTTTTTCCAGGGACAAAATAATACTGTAACTTAACAAACTTAAACATTCACACAATCAGGAATCTTTTACACACTTTTCACACAACTGAGATCCTAGTATTCCTTTTAAGATTCCTTTCACTCAACAAATCTTGTATATATGTATATGTATATATATATATGTATATTGTCAGTATTCAATCGTTTAGTCCCATTCCATGGTCTGTTATTAGTCAAATTCATCAAACTGGTAGTATTGAACCACCAGCTTTCCATGGAACTCCCTGCCCCGTACGTAATAAACTTTTGTATGCAACGACTTTTCCCCATATTAACTCTCTGTTGTTCTAAGGTCTGGGAAACATCCCAGCCATCCTTTTGCATCTTCTTAATCAACGAGCGTCTGTCTGTCATATATTTATCAATAAGGGAACCTGCAGGTCCCCACTTAGTTTCCCCATCTTTCATCTTACGGGCTTTTAAACCCCCTATCTTGCGGGCTTTTAAACCCCCCTCTCCTACGGGCTTTTAAACCCCCTATCTGTTTATACTCACGGCCACGATTACCGTCTCAGCAACGTGTTTCCTCCACCGGAACCCTCGTCTCTTACGGGCTTTTAAACCCCCTATCTTGCGGGCTTTTAAACCCCCCTCTCCTACGGGCTTTTAAACCCCCTATCTGTTTATACTCACGGCCACGATTACCGTCTCAGCAAAGTGTTTCCTCCACCGGAGTCCGGCTCTAGGTCAGGGTGATCAGCTCCTTACCGCACCGCTTAAAACTACAAACAGTACATACTCGTGAATTCTTATACTTTATGTACCTCTGCGTTTGTTCGCCACTACAGAGTTTGATGCCGAATGGTCCTTACTACTTGTGCTTCACGATCCTAAGTGCCTTGGTGCCTCTACGCCCACTTTATGGTCCTGACCATCGCGTGGGGGATTTCCCCTCTTAACAACCGGTCTAAGGCTGCGCGTTTGAGACAGGCACTTCCTTGTCCTTAGTCGATCAGCACAAGCAATCAATTCCCGTTTCTATCCGATAGTCCCATAAATTCCCCTAATTTTTACCGGTTTTTAACTGCATTGTTGGCTCAGTCTGACTCCCACAGTTCAATAATCTCTACTCCAGTTCGCTGATCGAGGCCAACCGATCAACTCACCAGCAGTGAGATCCTGTTCGTGACGCCAATTTGTTGTGGGAAATCACCACTCGGAGTCAGACTTAAAGATTCAACATGCAGTTTATTGAACAAAGCTTTGGGAGAAGTAGTGCACAGTCACTTCTTCTCAATTTAAAATGGCTGTTGTACTTCTTTTTATACATTCCACAAGCACAGCAGTCTTGGTTAGTTACACTTTAGCCAATTATTCCCCCCTAGCAACAATGACCTCCAATTACATTCCTTTAAGAACAACCGTTATCTGGACCTTGGTGGTCTGGCTTTTGTCTGTTCTGTAGTTTCAGTAAATGACAGGAGGTAGCTCAAGGTTGGTTAGCACATTTTAATGTCTTTTCACAGAGTCCATTTTGTTTCACAGAGTCCCTTTGTTTCACAGAGTCCATTTTGTTTCAGGTAACCATCTCACTTTTACCACAACACTCCCCACATGTTGTTAGATACTGCTCTCAATACCACCCTCCCCACATGTTGTTAGACACTGCTCCCAATACCACCCTCCCCACATGTTGTTAGACACTGCTCCCAATACCATCCTCCCCACATGTTGTGAGATACTGCTCCCAATACCATCCTCCCCACATGTTGTTAGACACTGCTCCCAATGCCATCCTCCCCACATGTTGTTAGACACTGCTCCCAATAACATCCTCCCCACATGTTGTTAGACCCTGCTCCCAATACCATCCTCCCCACATGTTGTTAGACACTGCTCCCAACACCGTCCTCCCCACATGTTGTTAGACACTGCTCCCAATACCACCCTCCCCACATGTTGTTAGACACTGCTCCCAATACCACCCTCCCCACATGTTGTTAGACACTGCTCCCAATACCACCCTCCCCACATGTTCTTAGACACTGCTCCCAATACCACCCTCCCCACATGTTCTTAGACGTTGCTCCCAATACCACCCTCCACACATGTTGTTAGACACTGCTCCCAATACCACCCTGACCACATGTTGTTAGACACTGCTCCCAATACCATTCTCCCCACATGTTGTCAGACCCTGCTCCCAAGACCATCCTCCCCACATGTTGTTAGACACTGCTCCCAATACCATCCTCCCCACATGTTGTTAGACACTGCTCCCAATACCATCCTCCCCACATGTTGTTAGACCCTGCTCCAATTACCACCCTCCACAAATGTTGTTAGACACTGCACCCCAATACCACCCTCCCCACATGTTGTTAGATACTGCTCCCAATTCCACCCTCCCCATATGTTGTTAGACACTGCTCCCAATACCACCCTCCCCACATGTTGTTAGACCGTGCTCCCAATACCATCCTCCCCACATATTGTTAGACACTGCTCCCAATACCATCCTCCCCACATGTTGTTAGACACTGCTCCCAATACCACCCTCCCCACATGTTGTTAGTCCCTGCACCCAATACCATCCTCCCCACATGTTGTTAGACACTGCTCCCAATACCATCCTCCCCACATGTTGTTAGACACTGCTCCCAATACCACCCTCCCCACATGTTGTTAGACACTGCTCCCAATACCATCCTCCCCACATGTTGTTAGACACTGCTCCCAATACCACCCTCCCCACATGTTGTTAGACACTGCTCCCAATACCACCCTCCCCACATGTTGTTAGACACTGCTCCCAATACCATCCTCCCCACATGTTGTTAGACACTGCTCCCAATACCACCCTCCCCACATGTTGTTAGACACTGCTCCCAATACCACCCTCCCCACATGTTATTAGACACTGCTCCCAATACCATCCTCCCCACATGTTGTTAGACACTGCTCCCAATACCACCCTCCCCACATGTTGTTAGACACTGCTCCCAATACCACCCTCCCCACATGTTGTTAGACACTGCTCCCAATACCATCCTCTCCACATGTTGTTAGACACTGCTCCCAATACAATCCTACCCACATGTTGTTAGACACTGCTCCCAATACCATCCTCCCCACATGTTGTTAGACACTGCTCCCAATACCATCCTCCCCACATGTTGTTAGACACTGCTCCCAATACCATCCTCCCCACATGTTGTTCGACACTGCTCCCAATACCACTCTCCCCACATGTTGTTAGACACTGCTCCCAATACCATCCTCCCCACATGTTGTTAGACACTGCTCCCAATACCGCCCTCCCCACATGTTGTTAGACACTGCTCCCAATACCGCCCTCCCCACATGTTGTTAGACACTGCTCCCAATACCGCCCTCCCCACATGTTGTTAGACACTGCTCCCAATACCGCCCTCCCCACATGTTGTTAGACGCTGCTCCCAATACCACCCTCCACACATGTTGTTAGACACTGCTCCCAATACCACCCTGACCACATGTTGTTAGACTCTGCTCCCAATACCATCCTCCCCACATGTTGTTAGACACTGCTCCCAATACCATCCTCCCCACATGTTGTTAGACACTGCTCCCAATACCGCCCTCCCCACATGTTGTTAGACACTGCTCCCAATACCACCCTCCCCACATGTTGTTAGACTCTGCTCCCAATACCATCCTCCCCACATGTTGTTAGACACTGCTCCCAATACCATCCTCCCCACATGTTGTTAGACACTGCTCCCACTACCACCCTCCCCACATGTTGTTAGACTCTGCTCCCAATACCATCCTCCCCACATGTTGTTAGACACTGCTCCCAATACCATCCTCCCCACATGTTGTTAGACACTGCTCCCAATACCATCCTCCCCACATGTTGTTAGACACTGCTCCCAATACCATCCTCCCCACATGTTCTTTGACGTTGCTCCCAATTCCACCCTCCCCACATGTTGTTTGACCCTGCTCCCAATACCACCCTCCCCACATGTTGTTAGACACTGCTCCCAATACCACCCTCCACACATGTTGTTTGACCCTGCTCCCAATACCATCCTCCCCACATGTTCTTAGACGTTGCTCCCAATACCACCCTCCCCACATGTTGTTAGACACTGCTCCCAATTCCACCCTGACCACATGTTGTCAGACACTGCTCCCAATACCATCCTCCCCACATGTTGTTAGACCCTGCTCCCAGTACCACCCTCCCCACCTGTTGTTAGATACTGCTCCCAATACCATCCTTCCCACATGTTGTTAGACACTGCTCCCAATACCATCCTTCCCACATGTTGTTCGACACTGCTCCCAATACCATCCTTCCCACATGTTGTTAGACACTGCTCCCAATACCATCCTCTCCACATGTTGTTAGACCCTGCTCCCAATTCCACCCTCCCCACATGTTGTTTGACCCTGCTCCCAATACCATCCTCCCCACATGTTGTTCGATACTGCTCCCAATACCACCCTCCCCACATGTTGTTTGACCCTGCTCCCAATACCACCCTCCCCACATGTTGTTAGACACTGCTCCCAATACCATCCTCCCCACATGTTCTTAGACGTTGCTCCCAATACCACCCTCCCCACATGTTGTTAGACACTGCTCCCAATACCATCCTCCCCACATGTTCTTAGACACTGCTCCCAATACAACCCTCCACACATGTTGTTAGACACTGCTCCCAATACCACCCTGACCACATGTTGTTAGACACTGCTCCCAATACCATTCTCCCCACATGTTGTTAGACCCTGCTCCCAAGACCATCCTCCCCACATGTTGTTAGACACTGCTCCCAATACCATCCTCCCCACATGTTGTTAGACACTGCTCCCAATACCATCCTCCCCACATGTTGTTAGACCCTGCTCCAATTACCACCCTCCACAAATGTTGTTAGACACTGCACCCCAATACCACCCTCCCCACATGTTGTTAGATACTGCTCCCAATTCCACCCTCCCCACATGTTGTTAGACACTGCTCCCAATACCATCCTCCCCACATGTTGTTAGACACTGCTCCCAATACCATCCTCCCCACATATTGTTAGACACTGCTCCCAATACCATCCTCCCCACATGTTGTTAGACACTGCTCCCAATACCACCCTCCCCACATGTTGTTAGTCCCTGCACCCAATACCATCCTCCCCACATGTTGTTAGACACTGCTCCCAATACCATCCTCCCCACATGTTGTTAGACACTGCTCCCAATACCACCCTCCCCACATGTTGTTAGACACTGCTCCCAATACCATCCTCCCCACATGTTGTTAGACACTGCTCCCAATACCACCCTCCCCACATGTTGTTAGACACTGCTCCCAATACCACCCTCCCCACATGTTGTTAGACACTGCTCCCAATACCACCCTCCCCACATGTTGTTAGACACTGCTCCCAATACCATCCTCCCTCGATGTTGTTAAACACTGCTCCCAATACCATCCTCCCCACATGTTGTTAGACACTGCTCCCAATACCACCCTCCCCACATGTTGTTAGACACTGCTCCCAATACCACCCTCCCCACATGTTGTTAGACACTGCTCCCAATACCATCCTCTCCACATGTTGTTAGACACTGCTCCCAATACAATCCTACCCACATGTTGTTAGACACTGCTCCCAATACCATCCTCCCCACATGTTGTTAGACACTGCTCCCAATACCATCCTCCCCACATGTTGTTAGACACTGCTCCCAATACCATCCTCCCCACATGTTGTTCGACACTGCTCCCAATACCACTCTCCCCACATGTTGTTAGACACTGCTCCCAATACCATCCTCCCCACATGTTGTTAGACACTGCTCCCAATACCATCCTCCCCACATGTTGTTAGACACTGCTCCCAATACCACCCTCCCCACATGTTGTTAGACACTGCTCCCAATACCGCCCTCCCCACATGTTGTTAGACACTGCTCCCAATACCGCCCTCCCCACATGTTGTTAGACACTGCTCCCAATACCATCCTCCCCACATGTTGTTAGACACTGCTCCCAATACCGCCCTCCCCACATGTTGTTAGACACTGCTCCCAATACCACCCTCCCCACATGTTGTTAGACACTGCTCCCAATACCGCCCTCCCCACATGTTGTTAGACACTGCTCCCAATACCACCCTGACCACATGTTGTTAGACTCTGCTCCCAATACCATCCTCCCCACATGTTGTTAGACACTGCTCCCAATACCATCCTCCCCACATGTTGTTAGACACTGCTCCCAATACCGCCCTCCCCACATGTTGTTAGACACTGCTCCCAATACCACCCTGACCACATGTTGTTAGACTCTGCTCCCAATACCATCCTCCCCACATGTTGTTAGACACTGCTCCCAATACCATCCTCCCCACATGTTGTTAGACACTGCTCCCAATACCACCCTACCCACATGTTCTTTGACGTTGCTCCCAATTCCACCCTCCCCACATGTTGTTTGACCCTGCTCCCAATACCACCCTCCCCACATGTTGTTAGACACTGCTCCCAATACCACCCTCCACACATGTTGTTTGACCCTGCTCCCAATACCATCCTCCCCACATGTTCTTAGACGTTGCTCCCAATACCACCCTCCCCACATGTTGTTGGACACTGCTCCCAATTCCACCCTGACCACATGTTGTCAGACACTGCTCCCAATACCATCCTCCCCACATGTTGTTAGACCCTGCTCCCAGTACCACCCTCCCCACCTGTTGTTAGATACTGCTCCCAATACCATCCTTCCCACATGTTGTTAGACACTGCTCCCAATACCATCCTTCCCACATGTTGTTCGACACTGCTCCCAATACCATCCTCCCCACATGTTGTTAGACACTGCTCCCAATACCATCCTCCCCACATGTTGTTAGACACTGCTCCCAATACCACCCTCCCCACATGTTGTTAGACCCTGCTCCCAATACCATCCTCCCCACATGTTGTTCGATACTGCTCCCAATACCACCCTCCCCACATGTTGTTAGACCCTGCTCCCAATACCACCCTCCCCACATGTTGTTAGACACTGCTCCCAATACCATCCTCCCCACATGTTGTTAGACGACTGCTCCCAATACCACCCTCCCCACATGTTGTTAGACACTGCTCCCAATACAACCCTCCACACATGTTGTTAGACACTGCTCCCAATACCACCCTGCCCACATGTTGTTAGACACTGCTCCCAATACCATCCTCCCCACATGTTGTTAGACACTGCTCCCAATACCACCCTCCCCACATGTTGTTAGATACTGCTCCCAATACCATCCTCCCACATGTTGTTAGACACTGCTCCCAATACCATCCTCCCCACATGTTGTTAGACACTGCTCCCAATTCCACCCTCCCCACATGTTGTTAGACCCTGCTCCCAATACCATCGTCTCCAGATGTTGTTAGACCCTGCTCCCAATTCCACCCTCCCCACATGTTGTTTGACCCTGCTCCCAATACCATCCTCCCCACATGTTGTTCGATACTGCTCCCAATACCACCCTCCCCACATGTTGTTTGACCCTGCTCCCAATACCACCCTCCCCACATGTTGTTAGACACTGCTCCCAATACCATCCTCCCCACATGTTCTTAGACGTTGCTCCCAATACCACCCTCCCCACATGTTGTTAGACACTGCTCCCAATACAACCCTCCACACATGTTGTTAGACACTGCTCCCAATACCACCCTGACCACATGTTGTTAGACACTGCTCCCAATACCATTCTCCCCACATGTTGTTAGACCCTGCTCCCAAGACCATCCTCCCCACATGTTGTTAGACACTGCTCCCAATACCATCCTCCCACATGTTGTTAGACACTGCTCCCAATACCATCCTCCCCACATGTTGTTAGACCCTGCTCCAATACCACCCTCCACAAATGTTGTTAGACACTGCACCCAATACCACCCTCCCCACATGTTGTTAGATACTGCTCCCAATTCCACCCTCCCCACATGTTGTTAGACACTGCTCCCAATACCACCCTCCCCACATGTTGTTAGACCGTGCTCCCAATACCATCCTCCCCACATATTGTTAGACACTGCTCCCAATACCATCCTCCCCACATGTTGTTAGACACTGCTCCCAATACCACCCTCCCCACATGTTGTTAGTCCCTGCACCCAATACCATCCTCCCCACATGTTGTTAGACACTGCTCCCAATACCATCCTCCCCACATGTTGTTAGACACTGCTCCCAATACCACCCTCCCCACATGTTGTTAGACACTGCTCCCAATACCATCCTCCCCACATGTTGTTAGACACTGCTCCCAATACCACCCTCCCCACATGTTGTTAGACACTGCTCCCAATACCACCCTCCCCACATGTTGTTAGACACTGCTCCCAATACCATCCTCCCCACATGTTGTTAGACAGTGCTCCCAATACCTTCCTCCCCACATGTTGTTAGACACTGCTCCCAATACCACCCTCCCCACATGTTATTAGACACTGCTCCCAATACCATCCTCCCCACATGTTGTTAGACACTGCTCCCAATACCACCCTCCCCACATGTTGTTAGACACTGCTCCCAATACCACCCTCCCCACATGTTGTTAGACACTGCTCCCAATACCATCCTCTCCACATGTTGTTAGACACTGCTCCCAATACAATCCTACCCACATGTTGTTAGACACTGCTCCCAATACCATCCTCCCCACATGTTGTTAGACACTGCTCCCAATACCATCCTCCCCACATGTTGTTAGACACTGCTCCCAATACCATCCTCCCCACATGTTGTTCGACACTGCTCCCAATACCACTCTCCCCACATGTTGTTAGACACTGCTCCCAATACCGCCCTCCCCACATGTTGTTAGACACTGCTCCCAATACCGCCCTCCCCACATGTTGTTAGACACTGCTCCCAATACCATCCTCCCCACATGTTGTTAGACACTGCTCCCAATACCAGCCCTCCCCACATGTTGTTAGACACTGCTCCCAATACCACCCTGACCACATGTTGTTAGACTCTGCTCCCAATACCATCCTCCCCACATGTTGTTAGACACTGCTCCCAATACCATCCTCCCCACATGTTGTTAGACACTGCTCCCAATACCGCCCTCCCCACATGTTGTTAGACACTGCTCCCAATACCACCCTGACCACATGTTGTTAGACTCTGCTCCCAATACCATCCTCCCCACATGTTGTTAGACACTGCTCCCAATACCATCCTCCCCACATGTTGTTAGACACTGCTCCCAATACCACCCTACCCACATGTTCTTTGACGTTGCTCCCAATTCCACCCTCCCCACATGTTGTTAGACACTGCTCCCAATACCATCCTCCCCACATGTTGTTAGACACTGCTCCCAATACCATCCTCCCCACATGTTGTTAGACACTGCTCCCAATACCACCCTCCCCACATGTTGTTAGACACTGCTCCCAATAACACAGTCCCCACATGTTGTTAGACACTGCTCCCAATACCACCCTCCCCACATGTTGTTAGACACTGCTCCCAATACCACGCTCCCCACATGTTGTTAGACACTGCTCCCAATACCACCCTCCCCACATGTTGTTAGACACTGCTCCCAATACCACCCTCCCCACATGTTGTTAGACACTGCTCCCAATACCACCCTCCCCACATGTTGTTAGACACTGCTCCCAATACCACACTCCCCACATGTTGTTAGACACTGCTCCCAATACCACCCTCCCCACATGTTGTTAGACTCTGCTCCCAATACCACCCTCCCCACATGTTGTTAGACACTGCTCCCAATACCACCCTCCCCACATGTTGTTAGACACTGCTCCCAATACCACCCTGACCACATGTTAGACACTGCTCCCAATACCACCCTCCCCACATGTTGTTAGACACTGCTCCCAATACCACCCTCCCCACATGTTGTTAGACACTGCTCCCAATACCACCCTCCCCACATGTTGTTAGACACTGCTCCCAATACCATCCTCCCCACATGTTGTTAGACACTGCTCCCAATACCATCCTCCCCACATGTTGTTAGACACTGCTCCCAATACCACCCTCCCCACATGTTGTTAGACACTGCTCCCAATACCATCCTCCCCACATGTTGTTAGACACTGCTCCCAATACCACCCTCCCCACATGTTGTTAGACACTGCTCCCAATACCACCCTCCCCACATGTTGTTAGACACTGCTCCCAATACCATCCTCCCCACATGTTGTTAGACACTGCTCCCAATACCATCCTCCCCACATGTTGTTAGACCCTGCTCCCAATACCACCCTCCCCACATGTTGTTAGACACTGCTCCCAATACCACTCTCCCCACATGTTGTTAAATACTGCTCCCAATACCACCCTCCCCACATGTTGTTAGACACTGCTCCCAATACCATCCTCCCCACATGTTGTTAGACACTGCTCCCAATACCATCCTCCCTACATGTTGTTAGACCCTGCTCCCAATACCACCCTTCCCACATGTTGTTAGACACTGCTCCCAATACCACCCTCCCCACATGTTGTTAGATCCTGCTCCCAATATCACCCTCCCCACATGTTGTTAGTCACTGCTCCCAATACCACCCTCCCCACATGTTGTTAGACACTGCTCCCAATACCATCCTCCCCACATGTTGTTAGACACTGCTCCCAATACCACCCTCCACACATGTTGTTAGACACTGCTCCCAATACCATCCTCCCCACATGTTGTCAGACACTGCTCCCAATACCATCCTCCCCACATGTTGTTAGACACTGCTCCCAATACCATCCTTCCCACATGTTGTTAGACACTGCTCCCAATACCATCCTCCCCACATGTTGTTAGACACTGCTCCCAATACCACCCTCCCCACATGTTGTTAGACCCTGCTCCCAATACCATCCTCCCCACATGTTGTTAGACACTGCTCCCAATACCATCCTCCCCACATGTTGTTAGACACTGCTCCCATTACCATCCTCCCCACATGTTGTTAGACCCTGCTCCCAATACCACCCTCCCCACATGTTGTTAGACACTGCTCCCAATACCACTCTCCCCACGTGTTGTTAAATACTGCTCCCAATACCACCCTCCCCACATGTTGTTAGACACTGCTCCCAATACCATCCTCCCCACATGTTGTTAGACACTGCTCCCAATACCATCCTCCCTACATGTTGTTAGACCCTGCTTCTAATACCACCCTTCCCACATGTTGTTTGACACTGCTCCCAATACCACCCTCCCACATGTTGTTAGACACTGCTCCCAATACCACCCTCCCCACATGTTGTTCGACACTGCTCCCAATACCACCCTCCCCACATGTTGTTAGACACTGCTCCCAATACCACCCTCCCCACATGTTGTTAGACACTGCTCCCAATACCACTCTCCCCACGTGTTGTTAAATACTGCTCCCAATACCACCCTCCACACATGTTGTTAGACACTGCTCCCAATACCATCCTCCCCACATGTTGTTAGACACTGCTCCCAATACCATCCACCCCACATGTTGTTAGACACTGCTCCCAATACCATCCTTCCCACATGTTGTTAGACACTGCTCCCAATACCATCCTTCCCACATGTTGTTAGACAATGCTCCCAATACCATCCTCCCCACATGCTGTTAGACCCTGCTCCCAATACCATCCTCCCCACATGTTGTTAGAAACTGCTCCCAATACCATCCTCTCCACATGTTGTTAGACACTGCTCCCAATACCATCCTCCCCACATGTTGTTAGACACTGCTCCCAATACCTCACTCCTCACATGTTGTTAGACACTGCTCCCAATACCATCCTCCCCACATGTTGTTAGACACTGCTCCCAATACCACCCTCCCCACATGTTGTTAGACACTGCTCCCAATACCACCCTCCCCACATGTTGTTAGACACTGCTCCCAATACCACACTCCCCACATGTTGTTAGACACTGCTCCCAATACCATCCTCCCCACATGTTGTTAGACACTGCTCCCAATACCACCCTCCCCACATGTTGTTAGACACTGCTCCCAATACCATCCTCCCCACATGTTGTTAGACACTGCTCCCAATACCACCCTCCCCACATGTTGTTAGACACTGCTCCCAATACCATCCTCCCCACATGTTGTTAGACACTGCTCCCACTACCACCCTCCCCACATGTTGTTAGACACTGCTCCCAATACCATCCTCCCCACATGTTGTTAGATACTGCTCCCAATACCACCCTCCCCACATGTTGTTAGACACTGCTCCCAATACCATCCTCCCCACATGTTGTTAGACACTGCTCCCAATACCACCCTCCCCACATGTTGTTAGACACTGCTCCCAATACCATCCTCTCCACATGTTGTTAGACACTGCTCCCAATACCATCCTCCCCACATGTTGTTAGACACTGCTCCCAATACCACCCTCCCCACATGTTGTTAGACACTGCTCCCAATACCATCCTCCCCACATGTTGTTAGACACTGCTCCCAATACCACCCTCCCCACATGTTGTTAGACACTGCTCCCAATACCATCCCAACCCACATGTTGTTAGACACTGCTCCCAATACCACCCTCCCCACATGTTGTTAGACACTGCTCCCAATACCATCCTCCCCACATGTTGTTAGACACTGCTCCCAATACCACCCTCCCCACATGTTGTTAGACACTGCTCCCAATACCATCCTCCCCACATGTTGTTAGACACTGCTCCCAATACCACCCTCCCCACATGTTGTTAGACACTGCTCCCAATACCATCCTCCCCACATGTTGTTAGACACTGCTCCCAATACCACCCTCCCCACATGTTGTTAGACACTGCTCCCAATACCACCCTCCCCACATGTTGTTAGACACTGCTCCCAATACCACCCTCCCCACATGTTGTTAGACACTGCTCCCAATACCACTCTCCCCACATGTTGTTAGACACTGCTCCCAATACCATCCTCCCCACATGTTGTTAGACACTGCTCCCAATACCACCCTCCCCACATGTTGTTAGACACTGCTCCCAATACCATCCTCCCCACATGTTGTTAGACACTGCTCCCAATACCACCCTCCCCACATGTTGTTAGACACTGCTCCCAATACCATCCTCCCCACATGTTGTTAGACACTGCTCCCAATACCACCCTCCCCACATGTTGTTAGACACTGCTCCCAATACCATCCTCCCCACATGTTGTTAGACACTGCTCCCAATACCACCCTCCCCACATGTTGTTAGACACTGCTCCCAATACCACCTCCCCACATGTTGTTAGACACTGCTCCCAATACCACCCTCCCCACATGTTGTTAGACACTGCTCCCAATACCATCCTCCCCACATGTTGTTAGACACTGCTCCCAATACCATCCTCCCCACATGTTGTTAGACACTGCTCCCAATACCACGCTCCCCACATGTTGTTAGACACTGCTCCCAATACCACCTCCCCACATGTTGTTAGACACTGCTCCCAATACCACCCTCCCCACATGTTGTTAGACACTGCTCCCAATACCACGCTCCCCACATGTTGTTAGACACTGCTCCCAATACCATCCTCCCCACATGTTGTTAGACACTGCTCCCAATACCACGCTCCCCACATGTTGTTAGACACTGCTCCCAATACCATCCTCCCCACATGTTGTTAGACACTGCTCCCAATACCAACCTCCCCACATGTTGTTAGACACTGCTCCCAATACCATCCTCTCCACATGTTGTTAGACACTGCTCCCAATACCACCCTCCCCACATGTTGTTAGACACTGCTCCCAATACCTCCCTCCCCACATGTTGTTAGACACTGCTCCCAATACCATCCTCCCCACATGTTGTTAGACACTGCTCCCAATACCATCCTCCCCACATGTTGTTAGACACTGCTCCCAATACCATCCTCCCCACATGTTGTTAGACACTGCTCCCAATACCACCCTCCCACATGTTGTTAGACACTGCTCCCAATACCACCCTCCCACATGTTGTTAGACACTGCTCCCAATACCTCCCTCCCCACATGTTGTTAGACACTGCTCCCAATACCATCCTCCCCACATGTTGTTAGACACTGCTCCCAATACCATCCTCCCCACATGTTGTTAGACACTGCTCCCAATACCATCCTCCCCACATGTTGTTAGACACTGCTCCCAATACCATCCTCCCCACATGTTGTTAGACACTGCTCCCAATACCACCTCCCCACATGTTGTTAGACACTGCTCCCAATACCACCCTCCCCACATGTTGTTAGACACTGCTCCCAATACCATCCTCCCCACATGTTGTTAGATACTGCTCCCAATACCACCCTCCCCACATGTTGTTAGACACTGCTCCCAATACCACCCTCCCCACATGTTGTTAGACACTGCTCCCAATACCATCCTCCCCACATGTTGTTAGACACTGCTCCCAATACCACCCTCCCCACATGTTGTTAGACACTGCTCCCAATACCATCCTCCCCACATGTTGTTAGACACTGCTCCCAATACCTCCTCCCCACATGTTGTTAGACACTGCTCCCAATACCATCCTCCCCACATGTTGTTAGACACTGCTCCCAATACCATCCTCCCCACATGTTGTTAGATACTGCTCCCAATACCATCCACCCCACATGTTGTTAGACACTGCTCCCAATACCACCCTTCCCACATGTTGTTAGACACTGCTCCCAATACCACCCTTCCCACATGTTGTTAGACACTGCTCCCAATACCTCCCTC
Organism: Squalus acanthias; assembly: GCA_030390025.1. Lineage (NCBI taxonomy): Eukaryota > Metazoa > Chordata > Chondrichthyes > Squaliformes > Squalidae > Squalus > Squalus acanthias. Next base: position 618,374 of record JASTWF010000275.1, read on the forward strand.
CCCACATGTTGTTAGACACTGCTCCCAATACCATCCTCCCCACATGTTGTTAGACACTGCTCCCAATACCATCCTCCCCACATGTTGTTAGACACTGCTCCCAATACCATCCTCCCCACATGTTGTTAGACACTGCTCCCAATACCATCCTCCCCACATGTTGTTAGACACTGCTCCCAATACCACCTCCCCACATGTTGTTAGACACTGCTCCCAATACCACCCTCCCCACATGTTGTTAGACACTGCTCCCAATACCATCCTCCCCACATGTTGTTAGACACTGCTCCCAATACCACCCTCCCCACATGTTGTTAGACACTGCTCCCAATACCACCCTCCCCACATGTTGTTAGACACTGCTCCCAATACCATCCTCCCCACATGTTGTTAGACACTGCTCCCAATACCACCCTCCCCACATGTTGTTAGACACTGCTCCCAATACCATCCTCCCCACATGTTGTTAGATACTGCTCCCAATACCACCCTCCCCACATGTTGTTAGACACTGCTCCCAATACCATCCTCCCCACATGTTGTTAGACACTGCTCCCAATACCATCCTCCCCACATGTTGTTAGACACTGCTCCCAATACCACCCTCCCCACATGTTGTTAGACACTGCTCCCAATACCACCCTCCCCACATGTTGTTAGATACTGCTCCCAATACCATCCTCCCCACATGTTGTTAGACACTGCTCCCAATACCATCCTCCCCACATGTTGTTAGATACTGCTCCCAATACCACCCTCCCCACATGTTGTTAGACACTGCTCCCAATACCACCCTCCCCACATGTTGTTAGACACTGCTCCCAATACCATCCTCCCACATGTTGTTAGACACTGCTCCCAATACCACCCTCCCCACATGTTGTTAGACACTGCTCCCAATACCACCCTCCCCACATGTTGTTAGACACTGCTCCCAATACCATCCTCCCCACATGTTGTTAGACACTGCTCCCAATACCACCCTCCCCACATGTTGTTAGACACTGCTCCCAATACCACCCTCCCCACATGTTGTTAGACACTGCTCCCAATACCACCCTCCCCACATGTTGTTAGACACTGCTCCAATACCACCCTCCCCACATGTTGTTAGACACTGCTCCCAATACCACCCTCCCCACATGTTGTTAGACACTGCTCCCAATACCATCCTCCCCACATGTTGTTAGACACTGCTCCCAATACCATCCTCCCCACATGTTGTTAGACACTGCTCCCAATACCATCCTCCCCACATGTTGTTAGACACTGCTCCCAATACCACCCTCCCCACATGTTGTTAGACACTGCTCCCAATACCACCCTCCCCACATGTTGTTAGACACTGCTCCCAATACCATCCATCCCACATGTTGTTAGACACTGCTCCCAATACCATCCTCCCCACATGTTGTTAGACACTGCTCCCAATACCATCCTCCCCACATGTTGTTAGACACTGCTCCCAATACCACCCTCCCCACATGTTGTTAGACACTGCTCCCAATACCACCCTCCCCACATGTTGTTAGACACTGCTCCAAATACCATCCTCCCCACATGTTGTTAGACACTGCTCCCAATACCATCCTCCCCACATGTTGTTAGACACTGCTCCCAATACCACCCTCCCCACATGTTGTTAGACACTGCTCCCAATACCACCTCCCCACATGTTGTTAGACACTGCTCCCAATACCATCCTCCCCACATGTTGTTAGACACTGCTCCCAATACCACTCTCCCCACATGTTGTTAGACACTGCTCCCAATACCACCCTCCCCACATGTTGTTAGACACTGCTCCCAATACCACTCTCCCCACATGTTGTTAGACACTGCTCCCAATACCATCCTCCCCACATGTTGTTAGACACTGCTCCCAATACCATCCTCCCCACATGTTGTTAGACACTGCTCCCAATACCACCTCCCCACATGTTGTTAGACACTGCTCCCAATACCACCTCCCCACATGTTGTTAGACACTGCTCCCAATACCATCCTCCCCACATGTTGTTAGACACTGCTCCCAATACCACTCTCCCCACATGTTGTTAGACACTGCTCCCAATACCACCCTCCCCACATGTTGTTAGACACTGCTCCCAATACCACTCCTCCCCACATGTTGTTAGACACTGCTCCCAATACCACCCTCCCCACATGTTGTTAGATACTGCTCCCAATACCACTCTCCCCACATGTTGTTAGACACTGCTCCCAATACCACCCTCCCCACATGTTGTTAGATACTGCTCCCAATACCACTCCTCCCCACATGTTGTTAGACACTGCTCCCAATACCATCCTCCCCACATGTTGTTAGATACTGCTCCCAATACCACCCTCCCCACATGTTGTTAGATACTGCTCCCAATACCACTCTCCCCACATGTTGTTAGACACTGCTCCCAATACCATCCTCCCCACATGTTGTTAGACACTGCTCCCAATACCACCCTCCCCACATGTTGTTAGACACTGCTCCCAATACCACCCTCCCCACATGTTGTTAGACACTGCTCCCAATACCACCCTCCCCACATGTTGTTAGACACTGCTCCCAATACCATCCTCCCCACATGTTGTTAGATACTGCTCCCAATACCACCCTCCCCACATGTTGTTAGACACTGCTCCCAATACCACCCTCCCCACATGTTGTTAGACACTGCTCCCAATACCACCTCCCCACATGTTGTTAGACACTGCTCCCAATACCATCCTCCCCACATGTTGTTAGACACTGCTCCCAATACCACCCTCCCCACATGTTGTTAGACACTGCTCCCAATACCACCCTCCCCACATGTTGTTAGACACTGCTCCCAATACCATCCTCCCCACATGTTGTTAGACACTGCTCCCAATACCACCCTCCCCACATGTTGTTAGACACTGCTCCCAATACCACCTCCCCACATGTTGTTAGACACTGCTCCCAATACCATCCTCCCCACATGTTGTTAGACACTGCTCCCAATACCACCCTCCCCACATGTTGTTAGACACTGCTCCCAATACCACCCTCCCCACATGTTGTTAGACACTGCTCCCAATACCATCCTCCCCACATGTTGTTAGACACTGCTCCCAATACCACCCTCCCCACATGTTGTTAGACACTGCTCCCAATACCACCCTCCCCACATGTTGTTAGACACTGCTCCCAATACCATCCTCCCCACATGTTGTTAGACACTGCTCCCAATACCACCCTCCCCACATGTTGTTAGACACTGCTCCCAATACCACCCTCCCCACATGTTGTTAGACACTGCTCCCAATACCATCCTCCCCACATGTTGTTAGACACTGCTCCCAATACCATCCTCCCCACATGTTGTTAGACACTGCTCCCAATACCATCCTCCCCACATGTTGTTAGACACTGCTCCCAATACCATCCTCCCCACATGTTGTTAGACACTGCTCCCAATACCACCCTCCCCACATGTTGTTAGACACTGCTCCCAATACCACCCTCCCCACATGTTGTTAGACACTGCTCCCAATACCATCCTCCCCACATGTTGTTAGACACTGCTCCCAATACCATCCTCCCCACATGTTGTTAGACACTGCTCCCAATACCATCCTCCCCACATGTTGTTAGACACTGCTCCCAATACCACCCTCCCCACATGTTGTTAGACACTGCTCCCAATACCATCCTCCCCACATGTTGTTAGACACTGCTCCCAATACCATCCTCCCCACATGTTGTTAGACACTGCTCCCAATACCACCCTCCCCACATGTTGTTAGACACTGCTCCCAATACCACCCTCCCCACATGTTGTTAGACACTGCTCCCAATACCATCCTCCCCACATGTTGTTAGACACTGCTCCCAATACCACCCTCCCCACATGTTGTTAGACACTGCTCCCAATACCACCCTCCCCACATGTTGTTAGACACTGCTCCCAATACCATCCTCCCCACATGTTGTTAGACACTGCTCCCAATACCACCCTCCCCACATGTTGTTAGACACTGCTCCCAATACCACCCTCCCCACATGTTGTTAGACACTGCTCCCAATACCACCCTCCCCACATGTTGTTAGACACTGCTCCCAATACCATCCTCCCCACATGTTGTTAGACACTGCTCCCAATACCACCCTCCCCACATGTTGTTAGACACTGCTCCCAATACCACCCTCCCCACATGTTGTTAGACACTGCTCCCAATACCATCCTCCCCACATGTTGTTAGACACTGCTCCCAATACCATCCTCCCCACATGTTGTTAGACACTGCTCCCAATACCACCCTCCCCACATGTTGTTAGACACTGCTCCCAATACCATCCTCCCCACATGTTGTTAGACACTGCTCCCAATACCACCCTCCCCACATGTTGTTAGACACTGCTCCCAATACCACCTCCCCACATGTTGTTAGACACTGCTCCCAATACCACCCTCCCCACATGTTGTTAGACACTGCTCCCAATACCATCCTCCCCACATGTTGTTAGACACTGCTCCCAATACCACCCTCCCCACATGTTGTTAGACACTGCTCCCAATACCACCCTCCCCACATGTTGTTAGACACTGCTCCCAATACCATCCTCCCCACATGTTGTTAGACACTGCTCCCAATACCACCCTCCCCACATGTTGTTAGACACTGCTCCCAATACCACCCTCCCCACATGTTGTTAGACACTGCTCCCAATACCACCCTCCCCACATGTTGTTAGACACTGCTCCCAATACCACCCTCCCCACATGTTGTTAGACACTGCTCCCAATACCACCCTCCCCACATGTTGTTAGACACTGCTCCCAATACCACCCTCCCCACATGTTGTTAGACACTGCTCCCAATACCATCCTCCCCACATGTTGTTAGACACTGCTCCCAATACCACCCTCCCCACATGTTGTTAGACACTGCTCCCAATACCATCCTCCCCACATGTTGTTAGACACTGCTCCCAATACCATCCTCCCCACATGTTGTTAGACACTGCTCCCAATACCACCCTCCCCACATGTTGTTAGACACTGCTCCCAATACCATCCTCCCCACATGTTGTTAGACACTGCTCCCAATACCACCCTCCCCACATGTTGTTAGACACTGCTCCCAATACCACCCTCCCCACATGTTGTTAGACACTGCTCCCAATACCATCCTCCCCACATGTTGTTAGACACTGCTCCCAATACCACCCTCCCCACATGTTGTTAGACACTGCTCCCAATACCATCCTCCCCACATGTTGTTAGACACTGCTCCCAATACCACCCTCCCCACATGTTGTTAGACACTGCTCCCAATACCACCCTCCCCACATGTTGTTAGACACTGCTCCCAATACCACCCTCCCCACATGTTGTTAGACACTGCTCCCAATACCATCCTCCCCACATGTTGTTAGACACTGCTCCCAATACCACCCTCCCCACATGTTGTTAGACACTGCTCCCAATACCACCCTCCCCACATGTTGTTAGACACTGCTCCCAATACCACCCTCCCCACATGTTGTTAGACACTGCTCCCAATACCACCCTCCCCACATGTTGTTAGACACTGCTCCCAATACCATCCTCCCCACATGTTGTTAGACACTGCTCCCAATACCACCCTCCCCACATGTTGTTAGACACTGCTCCCAATACCATCCTCCCCACATGTTGTTAGACACTGCTCCCAATACCATCCTCCCCACATGTTGTTAGACACTGCTCCCAATACCACCCTCCCCACATGTTGTTAGACACTGCTCCCAATACCACCCTCCCCACATGTTGTTAGACACTGCTCCCAATACCACCTCCCCACATGTTGTTAGACACTGCTCCCAATACCATCCTCCCCACATGTTGTTAGACACTGCTCCCAATACCACCTCCCCACATGTTGTTAGACACTGCTCCCAATACCATCCTCCCCACATGTTGTTAGACACTGCTCCCAATACCACCCTCCCCACATGTTGTTAGACACTGCTCCCAATACCATCCTCCCCACATGTTGTTAGACACTGCTCCCAATACCATCCTCCCCACATGTTGTTAGACACTGCTCCCAATACCATCCTCCCCACATGTTGTTAGACACTGCTCCCAATACCATCCTCCCCACATGTTGTTAGACACTGCTCCCAATACCATCCCAACCCACATGTTGTTAGACACTGCTCCCAATACCACCCTCCCCACATGTTGTTAGACACTGCTCCCAATACCATCCTCCCCACATGTTGTTAGACACTGCTCCCAATACCATCCTCCCCACATGTTGTTAGACACTGCTCCCAATACCACCCTCCCCACATGTTGTTAGACACTGCTCCCAATACCACCCTCCCCACATGTTGTTAGACACTGCTCCCAATACCATCCTCCCCACATGTTGTTAGACACTGCTCCCAATACCATCCTCCCCACATGTTGTTAGACACTGCTCCCAATACCACCCTCCCCACATGTTGTTAGACACTGCTCCCAATACCATCCTCCCCACATGTTGTTAGACACTGCTCCCAATACCATCCTCCCCACATGTTGTTAGACACTGCTCCCAATACCATCCTCCCCACATGTTGTTAGACACTGCTCCCAATACCATCCTCCCCACATGTTGTTAGACACTGCTCCCAATACCACCCTCCCCACATGTTGTTAGACACTGCTCCCAATACCACCCTCCCCACATGTTGTTAGACACTGCTCCCAATACCACCCTCCCCACATGTTGTTAGACACTGCTCCCAATACCATCCTCCCCACATGTTGTTAGACACTGCTCCCAATACCATCCTCCCCACATGTTGTTAGACACTGCTCCCAATACCATCCTCCCCACATGTTGTTAGACACTGCTCCCAATACCACCCTCCCCACATGTTGTTAGACACTGCTCCCAATACCACCCTCCCCACATGTTGTTAGACACTGCTCCCAATACCATCCTCCCCACATGTTGTTAGACACTGCTCCCAATACCATCCTCCCCACATGTTGTTAGACACTGCTCCCAATACCATCCTCCCCACATGTTGTTAAACACTGCTCCCAATACCACCCTCCCCACATGTTGTTAGACACTGCTCCCAATACCACCCTCCCCACATGTTGTTAGACACTGCTCCCAATACCATCCTCCCCACATGTTGTTAGACACTGCTCCCAATACCATCCTCCCCACATGTTGTTAGACACTGCTCCCAATACCACCCTCCCCACATGTTGTTAGACACTGCTCCCAATACCATCCTCCCCACATGTTGTTAGACACTGCTCCCAATACCATCCTCCCCACATGTTGTTAGACACTGCTCCCAATACCACCCTCCCCACATGTTGTTAGACACTGCTCCCAATACCACCCTCCCCACATGTTGTTAGACACTGCTCCCAATACCATCCTCCCCACATGTTGTTAGACACTGCTCCCAATACCATCCTCCCCACATGTTGTTAGACACTGCTCCCAATACCACCCTCCCCACATGTTGTTAGACACTGCTCCCAATACCAACCTCCCCACATGTTGTTAGACACTGCTCCCAATACCAACCTCCCCACATGTTGTTAGACACTGCTCCCAATACCACCCTCCCCACATGTTGTTAGACACTGCTCCCAATACCACCCTCCCCACATGTTGTTAGACACTGCTCCCAATACCATCCTCCCCACATGTTGTTAGACACTGCTCCCAATACCATCCTCCCCACATGTTGTTAGACACTGCTCCCAATACCACCCTCCCCACATGTTGTTAGACACTGCTCCCAATACCACCCTCCCCACATGTTGTTAGACACTGCTCCCAATACCATCCTCCCCACATGTTGTTAGACACTGCTCCCAATACCATCCTCCCCACATGTTGTTAGACACTGCTCCCAATACCACCCTCCCCACATGTTGTTAGACACTGCTCCCAATACCACCCTCCCCACATGTTGTTAGACACTGCTCCCAATACCATCCTCCCCACATGTTGTTAGACACTGCTCCCAATACCATCCTCCCCACATGTTGTTAGACACTGCTCCCAATACCACACTCCCCACATGTTGTTAGACACTGCTCCCAATACCATCCTCCCACATGTTGTTAGACACTGCTCCCAATACCACCCTCCCCACATGTTGTTAGACACTGCTCCCAATACCATCCTCCCCACATGTTGTTAGACACTGCTCCCAATACCACCCTCCCCACATGTTGTTAGACACTGCTCCCAATACCATCCTCCCCACATGTTGTTAGACACTGCTCCCAATACCACCCTCCCCACATGTTGTTAGACACTGCTCCCAATACCACCCTCCCCACATGTTGTTAGACACTGCTCCCAATACCACCCTCCCCACATGTTGTTAGACACTGCTCCCAATACCATCCTCCCCACATGTTGTTAGACACTGCTCCCAATACCATCCTCCCCACATGTTGTTAGACACTGCTCCCAATACCACCCTCCCCACATGTTGTTAGACACTGCTCCCAATACCATCCTCCCCACATGTTGTTAGACACTGCTCCCAATACCACCCTCCCCACATGTTGTTAGACACTGCTCCCAATACCACCCTCCCCACATGTTGTTAGACACTGCTCCCAATACCATCCTCCCCACATGTTGTTAGACACTGCTCCCAATACCACCCTCCCCACATGTTGTTAGACACTGCTCCCAATACCACCCTCCCCACATGTTGTTAGACACTGCTCCCAATACCACCCTCCCCACATGTTGTTAGACACTGCTCCCAATACCACCCTCCCCACATGTTGTTAGACACTGCTCCCAATACCACCCTCCCCACATGTTGTTAGACACTGCTCCCAATACCATCCTCCCCACATGTTGTTAGACACTGCTCCCAATACCATCCTCCCCACATGTTGTTAGACACTGCTCCCAATACCATCCTCCCCACATGTTGTTAGACACTGCTCCCAATACCATCCTCCCCACATGTTGTTAGACACTGCTCCCAATACCATCCTCCCCACATGTTGTTAGACACTGCTCCCAATACCACCCTCCCCACATGTTGTTAGACACTGCTCCCAATACCATCCTCCCCACATGTTGTTAGACACTGCTCCCAATACCATCCTCCCCACATGTTGTTAGACACTGCTCCCAATACCATCCTCCCCACATGTTGTTAGACACTGCTCCCAATACCATCCTCCCCACATGTTGTTAGACACTGCTCCCAATACCATCCTCCCCACATGTTGTTAGACACTGCTCCCAATACCATCCTCCCCACATGTTGTTAGACACTGCTCCCAATACCATCCTCCCCACATGTTGTTAGACACTGCTCCCAATACATCCTCCCCACATGTTGTTAGACACTGCTCCCAATACCACCCTCCCCACATGTTGTTAGACACTGCTCCCAATACCATCCTCCCCACATGTTGTTAGACACTGCTCCCAATACCATCCTCCCCACATGTTGTTAGACACTGCTCCCAATACCATCCTCCCCACATGTTGTTAGACACTGCTCCCAATACCATCCTCCCCACATGTTGTTAGACACTGCTCCCAATACCACCCTCCCCACATGTTGTTAGACACTGCTCCCAATACCACCCTCCCCACATGTTGTTAGACACTGCTCCCAATACCACCCTCCCCACATGTTGTTAGACACTGCTCCCAATACCATCCTCCCCACATGTTGTTAGACACTGCTCCCAATACCATCCTCCCACATGTTGTTAGACACTGCTCCAATACCATCCTCCCACATGTTGTTAGACACTGCTCCCAATACCACCCTCCCCACATGTTGTTAGACACTGCTCCCAATACCACCCTCCCCACATGTTGTTAGACACTGCTCCCAATACCATCCTCCCCACATGTTGTTAGACACTGCTCCCAATACCATCCTCCCCACATGTTGTTAGACACTGCTCCCAATACCATCCTCCCCACATGTTGTTAGACACTGCTCCCAATACCACCCTCCCCACATGTTGTTAGACACTGCTCCCAATACCACCCTCCCCACATGTTGTTAGACACTGCTCCCAATACCATCCTCCCCACATGTTGTTAGACACTGCTCCCAATACCATCCTCCCCACATGTTGTTAGACACTGCTCCAATACCACCCTCCCCACATGTTGTTAGACACTGCTCCCAATACCATCCTCCCCACATGTTGTTAGACACTGCTCCCAATACCATCCTCCCCACATGTTGTTAGATACTGCTCCCAATACCACCCTCCCCACATGTTGTTAGACACTGCTCCCAATACCACCCTCCCCACATGTTGTTAGACACTGCTCCCAATACCATCCTCCCCACATGTTGTTAGACACTGCTCCCAATACCATCCTCCCCACATGTTGTTAGACACTGCTCCCAATACCATCCTCCCCACATGTTGTTAGACACTGCTCCCAATACCACCCTCCCCACATGTTGTTAGACACTGCTCCCAATACCAACCTCCCCACATGTTGTTAGACACTGCTCCCAATACCAACCTCCCCACATGTTGTTAGACACTGCTCCCAATACCACCCTCCCCACATGTTGTTAGACACTGCTCCCAATACCACCCTCCCCACATGTTGTTAGACACTGCTCCCAATACCATCCTCCCCACATGTTGTTAGACACTGCTCCCAATACCATCCTCCCCACATGTTGTTAGACACTGCTCCCAATACCACCCTCCCCACATGTTGTTAGACACTGCTCCCAATACCACCCTCCCCACATGTTGTTAGACACTGCTCCCAATACCACCCTCCCCACATGTTGTTAGACACTGCTCCCAATACCATCCTCCCCACATGTTGTTAGACACTGCTCCCAATACCACCCTCCCCACATGTTGTTAGACACTGCTCCCAATACCACCCTCCCCACATGTTGTTAGACACTGCTCCCAATACCATCCTCCCCACATGTTGTTAGACACTGCTCCCAATACCATCCTCCCCACATGTTGTTAGACACTGCTCCCAATACCACCCTCCCCACATGTTGTTAGACACTGCTCCCAATACCATCCTCCCCACATGTTGTTAGACACTGCTCCCAATACCACCCTCCCCACATGTTGTTAGACACTGCTCCCAATACATCCTCCCCACATGTTGTTAGATACTGCTCCCAATACCATCCTCCCCACATGTTGTTAGACACTGCTCCCAATACCACCCTCCCCACATGTTGTTAGACACTGCTCCCAATACCATCCTCCCCACATGTTGTTAGACACTGCTCCCAATACCACCCTCCCCACATGTTGTTAGACACTGCTCCCAATACCACCCTCCCCACATGTTGTTAGACACTGCTCCCAATACCATCCTCCCCACATGTTGTTAGACACTGCTCCCAATACCATCCTCCCCACATGTTGTTAGACACTGCTCCCAATACCATCCTCCCCACATGTTGTTAGACACTGCTCCCAATACCATCCTCCCCACATGTTGTTAGACACTGCTCCCAATACCACCCTCCCCACATGTTGTTAGACACTGCTCCCAATACCATCCCAACCCACATGTTGTTAGACACTGCTCCCAATACCACCCTCCCCACATGTTGTTAGACACTGCTCCCAATACCACCCTCCCCACATGTTGTTAGACACTGCTCCCAATACCATCCTCCCCACATGTTGTTAGACACTGCTCCCAATACCATCCTCCCCACATGTTGTTAGACACTGCTCCCAATACCATCCTCCCCACATGTTGTTAGACACTGCTCCCAATACCATCCTCCCCACATGTTGTTAGACACTGCTCCCAATACCATCCTCCCCACATGTTGTTAGACACTGCTCCCAATACCATCCTCCCCACATGTTGTTAGACACTGCTCCCAATACCACCCTCCCCACATGTTGTTAGACACTGCTCCCAATACCACCCTCCCCACATGTTGTTAGACACTGCTCCCAATACCATCCTCCCCACATGTTGTTAGACACTGCTCCCAATACCATCCTCCCCACATGTTGTTAGACACTGCTCCCAATACCACCTCCCCACATGTTGTTAGACACTGCTCCCAATACCATCCTCCCCACATGTTGTTAGACACTGCTCCCAATACCATCCTCCCCACATGTTGTTAGACACTGCTCCCAATACCACCCTCCCCACATGTTGTTAGACACTGCTCCCAATACCATCCTCCCCACATGTTGTTAGACACTGCTCCCAATACCATCCTCCCCACATGTTGTTAGACACTGCTCCCAATACCATCCTCCCCACATGTTGTTAGACACTGCTCCCAATACCACCCTCCCCACATGTTGTTAGACACTGCTCCCAATACCACCCTCCCCACATGTTGTTAGACACTGCTCCCAATACCACCCTCCCCACATGTTGTTAGACACTGCTCCCAATACCATCCTCCCCACATGTTGTTAGACACTGCTCCCAATACCACCCTCCCCACATGTTGTTAGACACTGCTCCCAATACCACCCTCCCCACATGTTGTTAGACACTGCTCCCAATACCATCCTCCCCACATGTTGTTAGACACTGCTCCCAATACCATCCTCCCCACATGTTGTTAGACACTGCTCCCAATACCATCCTCCCCACATGTTGTTAGACACTGCTCCCAATACCACCCTCCCCACATGTTGTTAGACACTGCTCCCAATACCACCCTCCCCACATGTTGTTAGACACTGCTCCCAATACCATCCTCCCCACATGTTGTTAGACACTGCTCCCAATACCATCCTCCCCACATGTTGTTAGACACTGCTCCCAATACCATCCTCCCCACATGTTGTTAGACACTGCTCCCAATACCATCCTCCCCACATGTTGTTAGACACTGCTCCCAATACCATCCCAACCCACATGTTGTTAGACACTGCTCCCAATACCATCCTCCCCACATGTTGTTAGACACTGCTCCCAATACCATCCTCCCCACATGTTGTTAGACACTGCTCCCAATACCACCCTCCCCACATGTTGTTAGACACTGCTCCCAATACCATCCTCCCCACATGTTGTTAGACACTGCTCCCAATACCACCCTCCCCACATGTTGTTAGACACTGCTCCCAATACCACCCTCCCCACATGTTGTTAGACACTGCTCCCAATACCACCCTCCCCACATGTTGTTAGACACTGCTCCCAATACCATCCTCCCCACATGTTGTTAGACACTGCTCCCAATACCATCCTCCCCACATGTTGTTAGACACTGCTCCCAATACCACCCTCCCCACATGTTGTTAGACACTGCTCCCAATACCATCCTCCCCACATGTTGTTAGACACTGCTCCCAATACCACCCTCCCCACATGTTGTTAGACACTGCTCCCAATACCACCCTCCCCACATGTTGTTAGACACTGCTCCCAATACCATCCTCCCCACATGTTGTTAGACACTGCTCCCAATACCATCCTCCCCACATGTTGTTAGACACTGCTCCCAATACCATCCTCCCCACATGTTGTTAGACACTGCTCCCAATACCACCCTCCCCACATGTTGTTAGACACTGCTCCCAATACCACCCTCCCCACATGTTGTTAGACACTGCTCCCAATACCACCCTCCCCACATGTTGTTAGACACTGCTCCCAATACCACCCTCCCCACATGTTGTTAGACACTGCTCCCAATACCACCCTCCCCACATGTTGTTAGACACTGCTCCCAATACCATCCTCCCCACATGTTGTTAGACACTGCTCCCAATACCATCCTCCCCACATGTTGTTAGACACTGCTCCCAATACCATCCTCCCCACATGTTGTTAGACACTGCTCCCAATACCATCCTCCCCACATGTTGTTAGACACTGCTCCCAATACCATCCTCCCCACATGTTGTTAGACACTGCTCCCAATACCACCCTCCCCACATGTTGTTAGACACTGCTCCCAATACCATCCTCCCCACATGTTGTTAGACACTGCTCCCAATACCATCCTCCCCACATGTTGTTAGACACTGCTCCCAATACCATCCTCCCCACATGTTGTTAGACACTGCTCCCAATACCACCCTCCCCACATGTTGTTAGACACTGCTCCCAATACCACCCTCCCCACATGTTGTTAGACACTGCTCCCAATACCATCCTCCCCACATGTTGTTAGACACTGCTCCCAATACCACCCTCCCCACATGTTGTTAGACACTGCTCCCAATACCACCCTCCCCACATGTTGTTAGACACTGCTCCCAATACCATCCTCCCCACATGTTGTTAGACACTGCTCCCAATACCACCCTCCCCACATGTTGTTAGACACTGCTCCCAATACCACCCTCCCCACATGTTGTTAGACACTGCTCCCAATACCACCCTCCCCACATGTTGTTAGACACTGCTCCCAATACCATCCTCCCCACATGTTGTTAGACACTGCTCCCAATACCACCCTCCCCACATGTTGTTAGACACTGCTCCCAATACCACCCTCCCCACATGTTGTTAGACACTGCTCCCAATACCACCTCCCCACATGTTGTTAGACACTGCTCCCAATACCATCCTCCCCACATGTTGTTAGACACTGCTCCCAATACCACCCTCCCCACATGTTGTTAGACACTGCTCCCAATACCACCCTCCCCACATGTTGTTAGACACTGCTCCCAATACCACCCTCCCCACATGTTGTTAGACACTGCTCCCAATACCATCCTCCCCACATGTTGTTAGACACTGCTCCCAATACCACCCTCCCCACATGTTGTTAGACACTGCTCCCAATACCATCCTCCCCACATGTTGTTAGACACTGCTCCCAATACCACCCTCCCCACATGTTGTTAGACACTGCTCCCAATACCACCCTCCCCACATGTTGTTAGACACTGCTCCCAATACCATCCTCCCCACATGTTGTTAGACACTGCTCCCAATACCACCCTCCCCACATGTTGTTAGACACTGCTCCCAATACCATCCTCCCCACATGTTGTTAGACACTGCTCCCAATACCACCCTCCCCACATGTTGTTAGACACTGCTCCCAATACCACCCTCCCCACATGTTGTTAGACACTGCTCCCAATACCATCCTCCCCACATGTTGTTAGACACTGCTCCCAATACCATCCTCCCCACATGTTGTTAGACACTGCTCCCAATACCACCCTCCCCACATGTTGTTAGACACTGCTCCCAATACCATCCTCCCCACATGTTGTTAGACACTGCTCCCAATACCACCTCCCCACATGTTGTTAGACACTGCTCCCAATACCACCCTCCCCACATGTTGTTAGACACTGCTCCCAATACCACCCTCCCCACATGTTGTTAGACACTGCTCCCAATACCATCCTCCCCACATGTTGTTAGACACTGCTCCCAATACCACCTCCCCACATGTTGTTAGACACTGCTCCCAATACCACCTCCCCACATGTTGTTAGACACTGCTCCCAATACCATCCTCCCCACATGTTGTTAGACACTGCTCCCAATACCATCCTCCCCACATGTTGTTAGACACTGCTCCCAATACCACCCTCCCCACATGTTGTTAGACACTGCTCCCAATACCATCCTCCCCACATGTTGTTAGACACTGCTCCCAATACCATCCTCCCCACATGTTGTTAGACACTGCTCCCAATACCATCCTCCCCACATGTTGTTAGACACTGCTCCCAATACCACCCTCCCCACATGTTGTTAGACACTGCTCCCAATACCATCCTCCCCACATGTTGTTAGACACTGCTCCCAATACCATCCTCCCCACATGTTGTTAGACACTGCTCCCAATACCATCCTCCCCACATGTTGTTAGACACTGCTCCCAATACCACCCTCCCCACATGTTGTTAGACACTGCTCCCAATACCACCCTCCCCACATGTTGTTAGACACTGCTCCCAATACCATCCTCCCCACATGTTGTTAGACACTGCTCCCAATACCATCCTCCCCACATGTTGTTAGACACTGCTCCCAATACCATCCTCCCCACATGTTGTTAGACACTGCTCCCAATACCATCCTCCCCACATGTTGTTAGACACTGCTCCCAATACCATCCTCCCCACATGTTGTTAGACACTGCTCCCAATACCATCCTCCCCACATGTTGTTAGACACTGCTCCCAATACCATCCTCCCCACATGTTGTTAGACACTGCTCCCAATACCACCCTCCCCACATGTTGTTAGACACTGCTCCCAATACCATCCTCCCCACATGTTGTTAGACACTGCTCCCAATACCACCCTCCCCACATGTTGTTAGACACTGCTCCCAATACCACCCTCCCCACATGTTGTTAGACACTGCTCCCAATACCACCCTCCCCACATGTTGTTAGACACTGCTCCCAATACCATCCTCCCCACATGTTGTTAGACACTGCTCCCAATACCACCCTCCCCACATGTTGTTAGACACTGCTCCCAATACCATCCTCCCCACATGTTGTTAGACACTGCTCCCAATACCATCCTCCCCACATGTTGTTAGACACTGCTCCCAATACCACCCTCCCCACATGTTGTTAGACACTGCTCCCAATACCACCCTCCCCACATGTTGTTAGACACTGCTCCCAATACCATCCTCCCCACATGTTGTTAGACACTGCTCCCAATACCATCCTCCCCACATGTTGTTAGACACTGCTCCCAATACCATCCTCCCCACATGTTGTTAGACACTGCTCCCAATACCACCCTCCCCACATGTTGTTAGACACTGCTCCCAATACCATCCCACCCCACATGTTGTTAGACACTGCTCCCAATACCACCCTCCCCACATGTTGTTAGACACTGCTCCCAATACCATCCTCCCCACATGTTGTTAGACACTGCTCCCAATACCACCCTCCCCACATGTTGTTAGACACTGCTCCCAATACCATCCTCCCCACATGTTGTTAGACACTGCTCCCAATACCATCCCAACCCACATGTTGTTAGACACTGCTCCCAATACCATCCTCCCCACATGTTGTTAGACACTGCTCCCAATACCATCCTCCCCACATGTTGTTAGACACTGCTCCCAATACCATCCTCCCCACATGTTGTTAGACACTGCTCCCAATACCATCCTCCCCACATGTTGTTAGACACTGCTCCCAATACCACCCTCCCCACATGTTGTTAGACACTGCTCCCAATACCACCCTCCCCACATGTTGTTAGACACTGCTCCCAATACCACCCTCCCCACATGTTGTTAGACACTGCTCCCAATACCACCCTCCCCACATGTTGTTAGACACTGCTCCCAATACCATCCTCCCCACATGTTGTTAGACACTGCTCCCAATACCATCCTCCCCACATGTTGTTAGACACTGCTCCCAATACCACCCTCCCCACATGTTGTTAGACACTGCTCCCAATACCATCCTCCCCACATGTTGTTAGACACTGCTCCCAATACCATCCTCCCCACATGTTGTTAGACACTGCTCCCAATACCACCCTCCCCACATGTTGTTAGACACTGCTCCCAATACCATCCTCCCCACATGTTGTTAGACACTGCTCCCAATACCACCCTCCCCACATGTTGTTAGACACTGCTCCCAATACCATCCTCCCCACATGTTGTTAGACACTGCTCCCAATACCACCCTCCCCACATGTTGTTAGACACTGCTCCCAATACCATCCTCCCCACATGTTGTTAGACACTGCTCCCAATACCACCCTCCCCACATGTTGTTAGACACTGCTCCCAATACCACCTCCCCACATGTTGTTAGACACTGCTCCCAATACCACCCTCCCCACATGTTGTTAGACACTGCTCCCAATACCATCCTCCCCACATGTTGTTAGACACTGCTCCCAATACCACCCTCCCCACATGTTGTTAGACACTGCTCCCAATACCACCCTCCCCACATGTTGTTAGACACTGCTCCCAATACCACCCTCCCCACATGTTGTTAGACACTGCTCCCAATACCACCCTCCCCACATGTTGTTAGACACTGCTCCCAATACCACCCTCCCCACATGTTGTTAGACACTGCTCCCAATACCACCCTCCCCACATGTTGTTAGACACTGCTCCCAATACCACCCTCCCCACATGTTGTTAGACACTGCTCCCAATACCACCCTCCCCACATGTTGTTAGACACTGCTCCCAATACCATCCTCCCCACATGTTGTTAGACACTGCTCCCAATACCATCCTCCCCACATGTTGTTAGACACTGCTCCCAATACCATCCTCCCCACATGTTGTTAGACACTGCTCCCAATACCATCCTCCCCACATGTTGTTAGACACTGCTCCCAATACCACCCTCCCCACATGTTGTTAGACACTGCTCCCAATACCACCCTCCCCACATGTTGTTAGACACTGCTCCCAATACCATCCTCCCCACATGTTGTTAGACACTGCTCCCAATACCACCCTCCCCACATGTTGTTAGACACTGCTCCCAATACCACCCTCCCCACATGTTGTTAGACACTGCTCCCAATACCATCCCTCCCCACATGTTGTTAGACACTGCTCCCAATACCACCTCCCCACATGTTGTTAGACACTGCTCCCAATACCACCCTCCCCACATGTTGTTAGACACTGCTCCCAATACCACCCTCCCCACATGTTGTTAGACACTGCTCCCAATACCACCCTCCCCACATGTTGTTAGACACTGCTCCCAATACCACCCTCCCCACATGTTGTTAGACACTGCTCCCAATACCACCCTCCCCACATGTTGTTAGACACTGCTCCCAATACCACCCTCCCCACATGTTGTTAGACACTGCTCCCAATACCACCCTCCCCACATGTTGTTAGACACTGCTCCCAATACCACCCTCCCCACATGTTGTTAGACACTGCTCCCAATACCATCCTCCCCACATGTTGTTAGACACTGCTCCCAATACCACCCTCCCCACATGTTGTTAGACACTGCTCCCAATACCATCCTCCCCACATGTTGTTAGACACTGCTCCCAATACCACCCTCCCCACATGTTGTTAGACACTGCTCCCAATACCACCCTCCCCACATGTTGTTAGACACTGCTCCCAATACCATCCTCCCCACATGTTGTTAGACACTGCTCCCAATACCATCCTCCCCACATGTTGTTAGACACTGCTCCCAATACCACCTCCCCACATGTTGTTAGACACTGCTCCCAATACCATCCTCCCCACATGTTGTTAGACACTGCTCCCAATACCATCCTCCCCACATGTTGTTAGACACTGCTCCCAATACCACCCTCCCCACATGTTGTTAGACACTGCTCCCAATACCATCCTCCCCACATGTTGTTAGACACTGCTCCCAATACCATCCTCCCCACATGTTGTTAGACACTGCTCCCAATACCATCCTCCCCACATGTTGTTAGACACTGCTCCCAATACCACCTCCCCACATGTTGTTAGACACTGCTCCCAATACCACCTCCCCACATGTTGTTAGACACTGCTCCCAATACCATCCTCCCCACATGTTGTTAGACACTGCTCCCAATACCACCTCCCCACATGTTGTTAGACACTGCTCCCAATACCATCCTCCCCACATGTTGTTAGACACTGCTCCCAATACCACCCTCCCCACATGTTGTTAGACACTGCTCCCAATACCACCTCCCCACATGTTGTTAGACACTGCTCCCAATACCACCTCCCCACATGTTGTTAGACACTGCTCCCAATACCACCTCCCCACATGTTGTTAGACACTGCTCCCAATACCATCCCAACCCACATGTTGTTAGACACTGCTCCCAATACCACCCTCCCCACATGTTGTTAGACACTGCTCCCAATACCACCCTCCCCACATGTTGTTAGACACTGCTCCCAATACCATCCTCCCCACATGTTGTTAGACACTGCTCCCAATACCATCCTCCCCACATGTTGTTAGACACTGCTCCCAATACCATCCTCCCCACATGTTGTTAGACACTGCTCCCAATACCACCCTCCCCACATGTTGTTAGACACTGCTCCAATACCATCCTCCCCACATGTTGTTAGACACTGCTCCCAATACCATCCTCCCCACATGTTGTTAGACACTGCTCCCAATACCACCCTCCCCACATGTTGTTAGACACTGCTCCCAATACCACCCTCCCCACATGTTGTTAGACACTGCTCCCAATACCATCCTCCCCACATGTTGTTAGACACTGCTCCCAATACCACCTCCCCACATGTTGTTAGACACTGCTCCCAATACCATCCTCCCCACATGTTGTTAGACACTGCTCCCAATACCATCCTCCCCACATGTTGTTAGACACTGCTCCCAATACCATCCTCCCCACATGTTGTTAGACACTGCTCCCAATACCACCTCCCCACATGTTGTTAGACACTGCTCCCAATACCATCCTCCCCACATGTTGTTAGACACTGCTCCCAATACCATCCTCCCCACATGTTGTTAGACACTGCTCCCAATACCATCCTCCCCACATGTTGTTAGACACTGCTCCCAATACCATCCTCCCCACATGTTGTTAGACACTGCTCCCAATACCATCCTCCCACATGTTGTTAGACACTGCTCCCAATACCATCCTCCCCACATGTTGTTAGACACTGCTCCCAATACCACCTCCCCACATGTTGTTAGACACTGCTCCCAATACCACCCTCCCCACATGTTGTTAGACACTGCTCCCAATACCATCCTCCCCACATGTTGTTAGACACTGCTCCCAATACCACCCTCCCCACATGTTGTTAGACACTGCTCCCAATACCATCCTCCCCACATGTTGTTAGACACTGCTCCCAATACCATCCTCCCCACATGTTGTTAGACACTGCTCCCAATACCATCCTCCCCACATGTTGTTAGACACTGCTCCCAATACCACCCTCCCCACATGTTGTTAGACACTGCTCCCAATACCATCCTCCCCACATGTTGTTAGACACTGCTCCCAATACCATCCTCCCCACATGTTGTTAGACACTGCTCCCAATACCATCCTCCCCACATGTTGTTAGACACTGCTCCCAATACCATCCTCCCCACATGTTGTTAGACACTGCTCCCAATACCATCCTCCCCACATGTTGTTAGACACTGCTCCCAATACCACCCTCCCACATGTTGTTAGACACTGCTCCCAATACCATCCTCCCCACATGTTGTTAGACACTGCTCCCAATACCATCCTCCCCACATGTTGTTAGACACTGCTCCCAATACCATCCTCCCCACATGTTGTTAGACACTGCTCCCAATACCACCCTCCCCACATGTTGTTAGACACTGCTCCCAATACCACCCTCCCCACATGTTGTTAGACACTGCTCCCAATACCATCCTCCCCACATGTTGTTAGACACTGCTCCCAATACCACCCTCCCCACATGTTGTTAGACACTGCTCCCAATACCACCCTCCCCACATGTTGTTAGACACTGCTCCCAATACCACCCTCCCCACATGTTGTTAGACACTGCTCCCAATACCACCTCCCCACATGTTGTTAGACACTGCTCCCAATACCACCCTCCCCACATGTTGTTAGACACTGCTCCCAATACCACCCTCCCCACATGTTGTTAGACACTGCTCCCAATACCACCCTCCCCACATGTTGTTAGACACTGCTCCCAATACCACCCTCCCCACATGTTGTTAGACACTGCTCCCAATACCATCCTCCCCACATGTTGTTAGACACTGCTCCCAATACCACCCTCCCCACATGTTGTTAGACACTGCTCCCAATACCACCCTCCCCACATGTTGTTAGACACTGCTCCCAATACCATCCTCCCCACATGTTGTTAGACACTGCTCCCAATACCACCCTCCCCACATGTTGTTAGACACTGCTCCCAATACCATCCTCCCCACATGTTGTTAGACACTGCTCCCAATACCACCCTCCCCACATGTTGTTAGACACTGCTCCCAATACCATCCTCCCCACATGTTGTTAGACACTGCTCCCAATACCATCCTCCCCACATGTTGTTAGACACTGCTCCCAATACCATCCTCCCCACATGTTGTTAGACACTGCTCCCAATACCATCCTCCCCACATGTTGTTAGACACTGCTCCCAATACCACCCTCCCCACATGTTGTTAGACACTGCTCCCAATACCATCCTCCCACATGTTGTTAGACACTGCTCCCAATACCACCCTCCCCACATGTTGTTAGACACTGCTCCCAATACCACCTCCCCACATGTTGTTAGACACTGCTCCCAATACCATCCTCCCCACATGTTGTTAGACACTGCTCCCAATACCACCCTCCCCACATGTTGTTAGACACTGCTCCCAATACCACCCTCCCCACATGTTGTTAGACACTGCTCCCAATACCATCCTCCCCACATGTTGTTAGACACTGCTCCCAATACCATCCTCCCCACATGTTGTTAGACACTGCTCCCAATACCATCCTCCCCACATGTTGTTAGACACTGCTCCCAATACCACCCTCCCCACATGTTGTTAGACACTGCTCCCAATACCATCCTCCCCACATGTTGTTAGACACTGCTCCCAATACCATCCTCCCCACATGTTGTTAGACACTGCTCCCAATACCATCCTCCCCACATGTTGTTAGACACTGCTCCCAATACCATCCCACCCCACATGTTGTTAGACACTGCTCCCAATACCATCCTCCCCACATGTTGTTAGACACTGCTCCCAATACCATCCTCCCCACATGTTGTTAGACACTGCTCCCAATACCATCCTCCCCACATGTTGTTAGACACTGCTCCCAATACCACCCTCCCCACATGTTGTTAGACACTGCTCCCAATACCACCTCCCCACATGTTGTTAGACACTGCTCCCAATACCACCCTCCCCACATGTTGTTAGACACTGCTCCCAATACCACCCTCCCCACATGTTGTTAGACACTGCTCCCAATACCACCCTCCCCACATGTTGTTAGACACTGCTCCCAATACCACCCTCCCCACATGTTGTTAGACACTGCTCCCAATACCATCCTCCCACATGTTGTTAGACACTGCTCCCAATACCACCCTCCCCACATGTTGTTAGACACTGCTCCCAATACCATCCTCCCCACATGTTGTTAGACACTGCTCCCAATACCACCCTCCCCACATGTTGTTAGACACTGCTCCCAATACCATCCTCCCCACATGTTGTTAGACACTGCTCCCAATACCATCCTCCCCACATGTTGTTAGACACTGCTCCCAATACCATCCTCCCCACATGTTGTTAGACACTGCTCCCAATACCATCCTCCCCACATGTTGTTAGACACTGCTCCCAATACCATCCTCCCCACATGTTGTTAGACACTGCTCCCAATACCATCCTCCCCACATGTTGTTAGACACTGCTCCCAATACCATCCTCCCCACATGTTGTTAGACACTGCTCCCAATACCATCCTCCCCACATGTTGTTAGACACTGCTCCCAATACCACCCTCCCCACATGTTGTTAGACACTGCTCCCAATACCACCCTCCCCACATGTTGTTAGACACTGCTCCCAATACCATCCTCCCCACATGTTGTTAGACACTGCTCCCAATACCACCCTCCCCACATGTTGTTAGACACTGCTCCCAATACCATCCTCCCCACATGTTGTTAGACACTGCTCCCAATACCACCTCCCCACATGTTGTTAGACACTGCTCCCAATACCATCCTCCCCACATGTTGTTAGACACTGCTCCCAATACCATCCTCCCCACATGTTGTTAGACACTGCTCCCAATACCACCCTCCCCACATGTTGTTAGACACTGCTCCCAATACCACCCTCCCCACATGTTGTTAGACACTGCTCCCAATACCATCCTCCCCACATGTTGTTAGACACTGCTCCCAATACCACCCTCCCCACATGTTGTTAGACACTGCTCCCAATACCACCCTCCCCACATGTTGTTAGACACTGCTCCCAATACCACCCTCCCCACATGTTGTTAGACACTGCTCCCAATACCACCCTCCCCACATGTTGTTAGACACTGCTCCCAATACCATCCTCCCCACATGTTGTTAGACACTGCTCCCAATACCACCCTCCCCACATGTTGTTAGACACTGCTCCCAATACCATCCTCCCCACATGTTGTTAGACACTGCTCCCAATACCACCCTCCCCACATGTTGTTAGACACTGCTCCCAATACCATCCTCCCCACATGTTGTTAGACACTGCTCCCAATACCATCCTCCCCACATGTTGTTAGACACTGCTCCCAATACCATCCTCCCCACATGTTGTTAGACACTGCTCCCAATACCATCCTCCCCACATGTTGTTAGACACTGCTCCCAATACCATCCTCCCCACATGTTGTTAGACACTGCTCCCAATACCACCCTCCCCACATGTTGTTAGACACTGCTCCCAATACCATCCTCCCCACATGTTGTTAGACACTGCTCCAATACCACCCTCCCCACATGTTGTTAGACACTGCTCCCAATACCACCTCCCCACATGTTGTTAGACACTGCTCCCAATACCATCCTCCCCACATGTTGTTAGACACTGCTCCCAATACCATCCTCCCCACATGTTGTTAGACACTGCTCCCAATACCATCCTCCCCACATGTTGTTAGACACTGCTCCCAATACCACCCTCCCCACATGTTGTTAGACACTGCTCCCAATACCACCTCCCCACATGTTGTTAGACACTGCTCCCAATACCATCCTCCCCACATGTTGTTAGACACTGCTCCCAATACCACCCTCCCCACATGTTGTTAGACACTGCTCCCAATACCACCCTCCCCACATGTTGTTAGACACTGCTCCCAATACCACCCTCCCCACATGTTGTTAGACACTGCTCCCAATACCACCCTCCCCACATGTTGTTAGACACTGCTCCCAATACCACCTCCCCACATGTTGTTAGACACTGCTCCCAATACCATCCTCCCCACATGTTGTTAGACACTGCTCCCAATACCACCCTCCCCACATGTTGTTAGACACTGCTCCCAATACCATCCTCCCCACATGTTGTTAGACACTGCTCCCAATACCACCCTCCCCACATGTTGTTAGACACTGCTCCCAATACCACCCTCCCCACATGTTGTTAGACACTGCTCCCAATACCATCCTCCCCACATGTTGTTAGACACTGCTCCCAATACCATCCTCCCCACATGTTGTTAGACACTGCTCCCAATACCACCCTCCCCACATGTTGTTAGACACTGCTCCCAATACCATCCTCCCCACATGTTGTTAGACACTGCTCCCAATACCATCCTCCCCACATGTTGTTAGACACTGCTCCCAATACCATCCTCCCCACATGTTGTTAGACACTGCTCCCAATACCACCCTCCCCACATGTTGTTAGACACTGCTCCCAATACCACCTCCCCACATGTTGTTAGACACTGCTCCCAATACCACCCTCCCCACATGTTGTTAGACACTGCTCCCAATACCACCCTCCCCACATGTTGTTAGACACTGCTCCCAATACCACCTCCCCACATGTTGTTAGACACTGCTCCCAATACCACCCTCCCCACATGTTGTTAGACACTGCTCCCAATACCACCCTCCCCACATGTTGTTAGACACTGCTCCCAATACCACCTCCCCACATGTTGTTAGACACTGCTCCCAATACCATCCTCCCCACATGTTGTTAGACACTGCTCCCAATACCACCCTCCCCACATGTTGTTAGACACTGCTCCCAATACCATCCTCCCCACATGTTGTTAGACACTGCTCCCAATACCATCCTCCCCACATGTTGTTAGACACTGCTCCCAATACCACCCTCCCCACATGTTGTTAGACACTGCTCCCAATACCATCCTCCCCACATGTTGTTAGACACTGCTCCCAATACCATCCTCCCCACATGTTGTTAGACACTGCTCCCAATACCATCCTCCCCACATGTTGTTAGACACTGCTCCCAATACCATCCTCCCCACATGTTGTTAGACACTGCTCCCAATACCACCCTCCCCACATGTTGTTAGACACTGCTCCCAATACCATCCTCCCCACATGTTGTTAGACACTGCTCCCAATACCACCCTCCCCACATGTTGTTAGACACTGCTCCCAATACCATCCTCCCCACATGTTGTTAGACACTGCTCCCAATACCACCCTCCCCACATGTTGTTAGACACTGCTCCCAATACCATCCTCCCCACATGTTGTTAGACACTGCTCCCAATACCACCCTCCCCACATGTTGTTAGACACTGCTCCCAATACCATCCTCCCCACATGTTGTTAGACACTGCTCCCAATACCACCCTCCCCACATGTTGTTAGACACTGCTCCCAATACCACCCTCCCCACATGTTGTTAGACACTGCTCCCAATACCATCCTCCCCACATGTTGTTAGACACTGCTCCCAATACCACCCTCCCCACATGTTGTTAGACACTGCTCCCAATACCATCCTCCCCACATGTTGTTAGACACTGCTCCCAATACCATCCTCCCCACATGTTGTTAGACACTGCTCCCAATACCACCCTCCCCACATGTTGTTAGACACTGCTCCCAATACCATCCTCCCCACATGTTGTTAGACACTGCTCCCAATACCATCCTCCCCACATGTTGTTAGACACTGCTCCCAATACCATCCTCCCCACATGTTGTTAGACACTGCTCCCAATACCATCCTCCCCACATGTTGTTAGACACTGCTCCCAATACCACCCTCCCCACATGTTGTTAGACACTGCTCCCAATACCATCCTCCCCACATGTTGTTAGACACTGCTCCCAATACCACCCTCCCCACATGTTGTTAGACACTGCTCCCAATACCATCCTCCCCACATGTTGTTAGACACTGCTCCCAATACCACCCTCCCCACATGTTGTTAGACACTGCTCCCAATACCATCCTCCCCACATGTTGTTAGACACTGCTCCCAATACCATCCTCCCCACATGTTGTTAGACACTGCTCCCAATACCACCCTCCCCACATGTTGTTAGACACTGCTCCCAATACCACCCTCCCCACATGTTGTTAGACACTGCTCCCAATACCATCCTCCCCACATGTTGTTAGACACTGCTCCCAATACCACCCTCCCCACATGTTGTTAGACACTGCTCCCAATACCATCCTCCCCACATGTTGTTAGACACTGCTCCCAATACCACCCTCCCCACATGTTGTTAGACACTGCTCCCAATACCATCCTCCCCACATGTTGTTAGACACTGCTCCCAATACCATCCTCCCCACATGTTGTTAGACACTGCTCCCAATACCATCCTCCCCACATGTTGTTAGACACTGCTCCCAATACCATCCTCCCCACATGTTGTTAGACACTGCTCCCAATACCACCCTCCCCACATGTTGTTAGACACTGCTCCCAATACCACCCTCCCCACATGTTGTTAGACACTGCTCCCAATACCACCCTCCCCACATGTTGTTAGACACTGCTCCCAATACCACCCTCCCCACATGTTGTTAGACACTGCTCCCAATACCATCCTCCCCACATGTTGTTAGACACTGCTCCCAATACCACCCTCCCCACATGTTGTTAGACACTGCTCCCAATACCACCCTCCCCACATGTTGTTAGACACTGCTCCCAATACCATCCTCCCCACATGTTGTTAGACACTGCTCCCAATACCATCCTCCCCACATGTTGTTAGACACTGCTCCCAATACCATCCTCCCCACATGTTGTTAGACACTGCTCCCAATACCACCCTCCCCACATGTTGTTAGACACTGCTCCCAATACCATCCTCCCCACATGTTGTTAGACACTGCTCCCAATACCACCCTCCCCACATGTTGTTAGACACTGCTCCCAATACCATCCTCCCCACATGTTGTTAGACACTGCTCCCAATACCACCCTCCCCACATGTTGTTAGACACTGCTCCCAATACCACCTCCCCACATGTTGTTAGACACTGCTCCCAATACCACCCTCCCCACATGTTGTTAGACACTGCTCCCAATACCACCCTCCCCACATGTTGTTAGACACTGCTCCCAATACCACCCTCCCCACATGTTGTTAGACACTGCTCCCAATACCACCCTCCCCACATGTTGTTAGACACTGCTCCCAATACCATCCTCCCCACATGTTGTTAGACACTGCTCCCAATACCATCCTCCCCACATGTTGTTAGACACTGCTCCCAATACCACCCTCCCCACATGTTGTTAGACACTGCTCCCAATACCACCCTCCCCACATGTTGTTAGACACTGCTCCCAATACCACCCTCCCCACATGTTGTTAGACACTGCTCCCAATACCACCCTCCCCACATGTTGTTAGACACTGCTCCCAATACCACCCTCCCCACATGTTGTTAGACACTGCTCCCAATACCACCCTCCCCACATGTTGTTAGACACTGCTCCCAATACCACCCTCCCCACATGTTGTTAGACACTGCTCCCAATACCATCCTCCCCACATGTTGTTA
Source organism: Squalus acanthias (assembly GCA_030390025.1). Classification (NCBI taxonomy): domain Eukaryota; kingdom Metazoa; phylum Chordata; class Chondrichthyes; order Squaliformes; family Squalidae; genus Squalus; species Squalus acanthias. Next base: position 646,846 of record JASTWF010000275.1, read on the forward strand.
GACACTGCTCCCAATACCATCCTCCCCACATGTTGTTAGACACTGCTCCCAATACCACCCTCCCCACATGTTGTTAGACACTGCTCCCAATACCATCCTCCCCACATGTTGTTAGACACTGCTCCCAATACCACCCTCCCCACATGTTGTTAGACACTGCTCCCAATACCATCCTCCCCACATGTTGTTAGACACTGCTCCCAATACCACCCTCCCCACATGTTGTTAGACACTGCTCCCAATACCATCCTCCCCACATGTTGTTAGACACTGCTCCCAATACCACCCTCCCCACATGTTGTTAGACACTGCTCCCAATACCATCCTCCCCACATGTTGTTAGACACTGCTCCCAATACCATCCTCCCCACATGTTGTTAGACACTGCTCCCAATACCACCCTCCCCACATGTTGTTAGACACTGCTCCCAATACCACCCTCCCCACATGTTGTTAGACACTGCTCCCAATACCACCCTCCCCACATGTTGTTAGACACTGCTCCCAATACCACCCTCCCCACATGTTGTTAGACACTGCTCCCAATACCACCCTCCCCACATGTTGTTAGACACTGCTCCCAATACCATCCTCCCCACATGTTGTTAGACACTGCTCCCAATACCATCCTCCCCACATGTTGTTAGACACTGCTCCCAATACCACCCTCCCCACATGTTGTTAGACACTGCTCCCAATACCATCCTCCCCACATGTTGTTAGACACTGCTCCCAATACCACCCTCCCCACATGTTGTTAGACACTGCTCCCAATACCATCCTCCCCACATGTTGTTAGACACTGCTCCCAATACCACCCTCCCCACATGTTGTTAGACACTGCTCCCAATACCACCCTCCCCACATGTTGTTAGACACTGCTCCCAATACCATCCTCCCCACATGTTGTTAGACACTGCTCCCAATACCATCCTCCCCACATGTTGTTAGACACTGCTCCCAATACCATCCTCCCACATGTTGTTAGACACTGCTCCCAATACCACCTCCCCACATGTTGTTAGACACTGCTCCCAATACCATCCTCCCCACATGTTGTTAGACACTGCTCCCAATACCATCCTCCCCACATGTTGTTAGACACTGCTCCCAATACCATCCTCCCCACATGTTGTTAGACACTGCTCCCAATACCACCTCCCCACATGTTGTTAGACACTGCTCCCAATACCACCCTCCCCACATGTTGTTAGACACTGCTCCCAATACCACCCTCCCCACATGTTGTTAGACACTGCTCCCAATACCATCCTCCCCACATGTTGTTAGACACTGCTCCCAATACCATCCTCCCCACATGTTGTTAGACACTGCTCCCAATACCACCCTCCCCACATGTTGTTAGACACTGCTCCCAATACCATCCTCCCCACATGTTGTTAGACACTGCTCCCAATACCACCCTCCCCACATGTTGTTAGACACTGCTCCCAATACCACCCTCCCCACATGTTGTTAGACACTGCTCCCAATACCATCCTCCCCACATGTTGTTAGACACTGCTCCCAATACCATCCTCCCCACATGTTGTTAGACACTGCTCCCAATACCATCCCTCCCCACATGTTGTTAGACACTGCTCCCAATACCATCCTCCCCACATGTTGTTAGACACTGCTCCCAATACCACCTCCCCACATGTTGTTAGACACTGCTCCCAATACCATCCTCCCCACATGTTGTTAGACACTGCTCCCAATACCATCCTCCCCACATGTTGTTAGACACTGCTCCCAATACCATCCTCCCCACATGTTGTTAGACACTGCTCCCAATACTCACTCCCCACATGTTGTTAGACACTGCTCCCAATACCATCCTCCCCACATGTTGTTAGACACTGCTCCCAATACCACCCTCCCCACATGTTGTTAGACACTGCTCCCAATACCACCTCCCCACATGTTGTTAGACACTGCTCCCATTACCACCCTCCCACATGTTGTTAGACACTGCTCCCAATACATCCTCCCCATGTTGTTAGTCACTGCTCCCAATACCATCCTCCCCACATGTTGTTAGACACTGCTCCCAAATACCACCCTCCCCACATGTTGTTAGACACTGCTCCCAATACCACCCTCCCACATGTTGTTAGACACTGCTCCCAATACCACCCTCCCCAATGTTGTTAGACACTGCTCCCAATACCACCTCCCCACATGTTGTTAGACACTGCTCCCAATACCACCCTCCCCACATGTTGTTAGACACTTGCTCCCAATACCATCCTCCCCACATGTTGTTAGACACTGCTCCCAATACCACCCTCCCCACATGTTGTTAGACACTGCTCCCAATACCACCCTCCCCACATGTTGTTAGACACTGCTCCCAATACCACCTCCCCACATGTTGTTAGACACTGCTCCCAATACCATCCTCCCACATGTTGTTAGACACTGCTCCCAATACCATCCTCCCCACATGTTGTTAGACACTGCTCCCAATACCACCCTCCCCACATGTTGTTAGACACTGCTCCCAATACCACCCTCCCCACATGTTGTTAGACACTGCTCCCAATACCACCCTCCCCACATGTTGTTAGACACTGCTCCCAATACCACCCTCCCCACATGTTGTTAGACACTGCTCCCAATACCATCCTCCCCACATGTTGTTAGACACTGCTCCCAATACCATCCATCCCACATGTTGTTAGACACTGCTCCCAATACCACCCTCCCCACATGTTGTTAGACACTGCTCCCAATACCATCCTCCCCACATGTTGTTAGACACTGCTCCCAATACCACCCTCCCCACATGTTGTTAGACACTGCTCCCAATACCACCCTCCCCACATGTTGTTAGACACTGCTCCCAATACCACCCTCCCCACATGTTGTTAGACACTGCTCCCAATACCACCCTCCCCACATGTTGTTAGACACTGCTCCCAATACCACCCTCCCCACATGTTGTTAGACACTGCTCCCAATACCAGCCTCCCCACATGTTGTTAGACACTGCTCCCAATACCACCCTCCCCACATGTTGTTAGACACTGCTCCCAATACCATCCTCCCCACATGTTGTTAGACACTGCTCCAATACCACCTCCCCACATGTTGTTAGACACTGCTCCCAATACCACCCTCCCCACATGTTGTTAGACACTGCTCCCAATACCATCCTCCCCACATGTTGTTAGACACTGCTCCCAATACCATCCTCCCCACATGTTGTTAGACACTGCTCCCAATACCACCCTCCCCACATGTTGTTAGACACTGCTCCCAATACCACCCTCCCCACATGTTGTTAGACACTGCTCCCAATACCATCCTCCCCACATGTTGTTAGACACTGCTCCCAATACCACCCTCCCCACATGTTGTTAGACACTGCTCCCAATACCACCCTCCCCACATGTTGTTAGACACTGCTCCCAATACCATCCTCCCCACATGTTGTTAGACACTGCTCCCAATACCATCCTCCCCACATGTTGTTAGACACTGCTCCCAATACCATCCTCCCCACATGTTGTTAGACACTGCTTCCCAATACCATCCCTCCCCACATGTTGTTAGACACTGCTCCCAATACCATCCTCCCACATGTTGTTAGACACTGCTCCAATACCATCCTCCCCACATGTTGTTAGACACTGCTCCCAATACCATCCTCCCCACATGTTGTTAGACACTGCTCCAATACCACCTCCCCACATGTTGTTAGACACTGCTCCCAATACCACCTCCCCACATGTTGTTAGACACTGCTCCCAATACCACCCTCCCCACATGTTGTTAGACACTGCTCCCAATACCACCCTCCCCACATGTTGTTAGACACTGCTCCCAATACCACCTCCCCACATGTTGTTAGAC
>JASTWF010002750.1:0-17865 GCA_030390025.1 Squalus acanthias
CGACAGTGTATCCCATGGCCCGGGACACCACCTGAAGACTGGTCACTCCGACAGTGTATCCCATGGCCTGGGACACCACCTGAAGACTGGTCACTCCGACAGAGTATCCCATGGCCCGAGACACCACCTGAAGACTGGTCACTCCGACAGTGTATCCCCAGAGCCGAGACACCACCTGAGTACTGGTCACTCCGACAGTGTATCCCATGGCCCGTGACACCACCTGAAGACTGGTCACTCCGACAGTGTATCCCATGGCCCGGACACCACCTGAAGACTGGTCACTCCGACAGTGTATCCCCAGAGCCCGAGACACCACCTGAAGACTGGTCACTCCGACAGTGTATCCCCAGAGCCCGGGACACCACCTGAAGACTGGTCACTCCGACAGTGTATCCCATGGCCCGAGACACCACCTGAAGACTGGTCACTCCGACAGTGTATCCCAGAGCCCGGGACACCACCTGAAGACTGGTCACTCCGACAGTGTATCCCCAGAGCCCGGGACACCACCTGAAGACTGGTCACTCCGACAGTGTATCCCAGAGCCCCGGGACACCACCTGAAGACTGGTCACTCCGACAGTGTATCCCAGAGCCCGGGACACCACCTGAAGACTGGTCACTCCGACAGTGTATCCCAGAGCCCAAGACACCACCTGAAGACTGGTCACTCCGACAGTGTATCTCAGAGCCTGGGACACCACCTGAAGACTGGTCACTCCGACAGTGTATCCCCAGAGCCTGGGACACCACCTGAAGACTGGTCACTCCGACAGTGTATCCCCAGAGCCCGGGACACCACCTGAAGACTGGTCACTCCGACAGTGTATCCCATGGCCTGGGACACCACCTGAAGACTGGTCACTCCGACAGTGTATCCCCAGAGCCCGGGACACCACCTGAAGACTGGCCACTCCGACAGTGTATCACAGAGCCCGAGACACCACCTGAAGACTGGTCACTCCGACAGTGTATCCCCAGAGCCCGGGACACCACCTGAAGACTGGTCACTCCGACAGTGTATCCCAGAGCCCGAGGACACCACCTGAAGACTGGTCATCTCCGACAGTGTATCCCCAGAGCCCGGGACACCACCTGAAGACTGGTCACTCCGACAGTGTATCCCAGAGCCCGGGACACCACCTGAAGACTGGTCACTCCGACAGTGTATCCCAGAGCCCGGGACACCACCTGAAGACTGGTCACTCGACAGTGTATCCCCAGAGCCCGGACACACCTGAAGACTGGTCACTCGACAGTGTATCCCAGAGCCCGGGACACCACCTGAAGACTGGTCACTCCGACAGTGTATCCCAGAGCCCGAGACACCACCTGAAGACTGGTCACTCCGACAGTGTATCCCAGAGCCCGAGACACCACCTGAAGACTGGTCACTCCGACAGTGTATCCCAGAGCCCGAGGACACCACCTGAAGACTGGTCACTCCGACAGTGTATCCCAGAGCCCGAGACACCACCTGAAGACTGGTCACTCCGACAGTGTATCCCATGGCCCGGGACACCACCTGAAGACTGGTCACTCCGACAGTGTATCCCAGAGCCTGGGACACCACCTGAAGACTGGTCACTCCGACAGTGTATCACAGAGCCTGGGACACCACCTGAAGACTGGTCACTCCGACAGTGTATCCCCAGAGCCCTGGGACACCACCTGAAGACTGGTCACTCCGACAGTGTATCCCAGAGCCTGGGACACCACCTGAAGACTCGTCACTCCGACAGTGTATCCCAGAGCCCGGGACACCACCTGAAGACTGGTCACTCCGACAGTGTATCCCATGGCCCGAGACACCACCTGAAGACTGGTCACTCCGACAGTGTATCCCATGGCCCGGGACACCACCTGAAGACATGGCCACTCCGACAGTGTATCACAGAGCCCGAGACACCACCTGAAGACTGGTCACTCCGACAGTGTATCCCAGAGCCCGGGACACCACCTGAAGACTGGTCACTCCGACAGTGTATCCCAGAGCCCGGGACACCACCTGAAGACTGGTCACTCCGACAGTGTATCCCCAGAGCCTGGGACACCACCTGAAGACTGGTCACTCCGACAGTGTATCCCATGGCCCGAGACACCACCTGAAGACTGGTCACTCCGACAGTGTATCCCCAGAGCCTGGGACAACCACCTGAAGACTGGTCACTCCGACAGTGTATCCCATGGCCTGGGACACCACCTGAAGACTGGTCACTCCGACAGTGTATCCCAGAGCCCTGGGACACCACCTGAAGACTGGTCACTCCGACAGTGTATCCCAGAGCCCGAGACACCACCTGAAGACTGGTCACTCCGACAGTGTATCCCATGGCCCGGGACACCACCTGAAGACTGGTCACTCCGACAGTGTATCCCATGGCCTGGGACACCACCTGAAGACTGGTCACTCCGACAGAGTATCCCATGGCCCGAGACACCACCTGAAGACTGGTCACTCCGACAGTGTATCCCATGGCCCGAGACACCACCTGAAGAATGGTCACTCCGACAGTGTATCCCCAGAGCCTGGGACACCACCTGAAGACTGGTCACTCCGACAGTGTATCCCATGGCCCGGGACACCACCTGAAGACTGGTCACTCCGACAGTGTATCCCCAGAGCCCGAGACACCACCTGAAGACTGGTCACTCCGACAGTGTATCCCAGAGCCCGGGACACCACCTGAAGACTGGTCACTCCGACAGTGTATCCCATGGCCCGAGACACCACCTGAAGACTGGTCACTCCGACAGTGTATCCCAGAGCCCGGGACACCACCTGAAGACTGGTCACTCCGACAGTGTATCCCCAGAGCCCGGGACACCACCTGAAGACTGGTCACTCCGACAGTGTATCCCAGAGCCCGGGACACCACCTGAAGACTGGTCACTCCGACAGTGTATCCCAGAGCCCGGGACACCACCTGAAGACTGGTCACTCCGACAGTGTATCCCAGAGCCCAAGACACCACCTGAAGACTGGTCACTCCGACAGTGTATCTCAGAGCCTGGGACACCACCTGAAGACTGGTCACTCCGACAGTGTATCCCCAGAGCCTGGGACACCACCTGAAGACTGGTCACTCCGACAGTGTATCCCAGAGCCCGGGACACCACCTGAAGACTGGTCACTCCGACAGTGTATCCCATGGCCTGGGACACCACCTGAAGACTGGTCACTCCGACAGTGTATCCCCAGAGCCCGGGACACCACCTGAAGACTGGCCACTCCGACAGTGTATCACAGAGCCCGAGACACCACCTGAAGACTGGTCACTCCGACAGTGTATCCCCAGAGCCCGGGACACCACCTGAAGAATGGTCACTCCGACAGTGTATCCCAGAGCCCCAGACACCACCTGAAGAATGGTCACTCCGACAGTGTATCCCATGGCCCGGGACACCACCTGAAGACTGGTCACTCCGACAGTGTATCCCCAGAGCCTGGGACACCACCTGTAGACTGGTCACTCCGACAGTGTATCCCCCAGAGCCCGAAACACCACCTGAAGACTGGTCACTCCGACAGTGTATCCCAGAGCTCGGGACACCACCTGAAGACTGGTCACTCCGACAGTGTATCCCAGAGCCTGGGACACCACCTGAAGACTGGTCACTCCGACAGTGTATCCCAGAGCCTGAGACACCACCTGAAGACTGGTCACTCCGACAGTGTATCCCCAGAGCCTGGGACACCACCTGAAGACTGGTCACTCCGACAGTGTATCCCATGGCCCGAGACACCACCTGAAGACTGGTCACTCCGACAGTGTATCCCAGAGCCTGGGACACCACCTGAAGACTGGTCACTCCGACAGTGTATCCCCAGAGCCCGGGACACCACCTGAAGACTGGTCACTCCGACAGTGTATCCCCAGAGCCTGGGACACCACCTGAAGACTGGTCACTCCGACAGTGTATCCCATGGCCCGGGACACCACCTGAAGACTGGTCACTCCGACAGTGTATCCCAGAGCCTGGGACACCACCTGAAGACTGGTCACTCCGACAGTGTATCACAGAGCCTGGGACACCACCTGAAGACTGGTCACTCCGACAGTGTATCCCCAGAGCCTGGGACACCACCTGAAGACTGGTCACTCCGACAGTGTATCCCAGAGCCTGGGACACCACCTGAAGACTCGTCACTCCGACAGTGTATCCCAGAGCCCGGGACACCACCTGAAGACTGGTCACTCCGACAGTGTATCCCATGGCCCGAGACACCACCTGAAGACTGGTCACTCCGACAGTGTATCCCATGGCCCGGGACACCACCTGAAGACTGGCCACTCCGACAGTGTATCACAGAGCCCGAGACACCACCTGAAGACTGGTCACTCCGACAGTGTATCCCAGAGCCCGGGACACCACCTGAAGACTGGTCACTCCGACAGTGTATCCCCAGAGCCCGGGACACCACCTGAAGACTGGTCACTCCGACAGTGTATCCCCAGAGCCTGGGACACCACCTGAAGACTGGTCACTCCGACAGTGTATCCCATGGCCCGAGACACCACCTGAAGACTGGTCACTCCGACAGTGTATCCCCAGAGCCTGGGACACCACCTGAAGACTGGTCACTCCGACAGTGTATCCCCAGAGCCCGGGACACCACCTGAAGACTGGTCACTCCGACAGTGTATCCCCAGAGCCTGGGACACCACCTGAAGACTGGTCACTCCGACAGTGTATCCCATGGCCCGGGACACCACCTGAAGACTGGTCACTCCGACAGTGTATCCCAGAGCCTGGGACACCACCTGAAGACTGGTCACTCCGACAGTGTATCACAGAGCCTGGGACACCACCTGAAGACTGGTCACTCCGACAGTGTATCCCCAGAGCCTGGGACACCACCTGAAGACTGGTCACTCCGACAGTGTATCCCAGAGCCTGGGACACCACCTGAAGACTGGCCACTCCGACAGTGTATCCCAGAGCCCGGGACACCACCTGAAGACTGGTCACTCCGACAGTGTATCCCCAGAGCCCGGGACACCACCTGAAGAATGGTCACTCCGACAGTGTATCCCAGAGCCCGAGACACCACCTGAAGACTGGTCACTCCGACAGTGTATCACAGAGCCCGGGACACCACCTGAAGACTGGTCACTCCGACAGTGTATCCCCAGAGCCCGGGACACCACCTGAAGACTGGTCACTCCGACAGTGTATCCCCAGAGCCCGGGACACCACCTGAAGACTGGTCACTCCGACAGTGTATCCCAGAGCCCGGGACACCACCTGAAGACTGGTCACTCCGACAGTGTATCCCATGGCCCGAGACACCACCTGAAGACTGGTCACTCCGACAGTGTATCCCATGGCCCGAGACACCACCTGAAGACTGGTCACTCCGACAGTGTATCCCATGGCCCGAGACACCACCTGAAGACTGGTCACTCCGACAGTGTATCCCATGGCCCGAGACACCACCTGAAGACTGGTCACTCCGACAGTGTATCCCCAGAGCCCGAGACACCACCTGAAGACTGGTCACTCCGACAGTGTATCCCCTGAGCCCGGGACACCACCTGAAGACTGGCCACTCCGACAGTGTATCACAGAGCCCGAGACACCACCTGAAGACTGGTCACTCCGACAGTGTATCCCCAGAGCCCGGGACACCACCTGAAGACTGGTCACTCCGACAGTGTATCACAGAGCCCGAGACACCACCTGAAGACTGGTCACTCCGACAGTGTATCCCATGGCCTGGGACACCACCTGAAGAATTGTCACTCCGACAGTGTATCCCCAGAGCCCGGGACACCACCTGAAGACTGGTCACTCCGACAGTGTATCCCCAGAGCCCGGGACACCACCTGAAGACTGGTCACTCCGACAGTGTATCCCATGGCCTGGGACACCACCTGAAGACTGGTCACTCCGACAGTGTATCCCATGGCCCGGGACACCACCTGAAGACTGGTCACTCCGACAGTGTATCCCCAGAGCCCGGGACACCACCTGAAGACTGGCCACTCCAACAGTGTATCACAGAGCCCGAGACACCACCTGAAGACTGGTCACTCCGACAGTGTATCCCCAGAGCCCGGGACACCACCTGAAGACTGGTCACTCCGACAGTGTATCCCCAGAGCCTGGGACACCACCTGTAGACTGGTCACTCCGACAGTGTATCCCAGAGCTCGGGACACCACCTGAAGACTGGTCACTCCGACAGTGTATCCCATGGCCCGAGACACCACCTGAAGACTGGTCACTCCGACAGTGTATCCCAGAGCCTGGGACACCACCTGAAGACTGGTCACTCCGACAGTGTATCCCCAGAGCCTGGGACACCACCTGAAGACTGGTCACTCCGACAGTGTATCCCCAGAGCCCGAGACACCACCTGAAGACTGGTCACTCCGACAGTGTATCCCCAGAGCCTGGGACACCACCTGAAGACTGGTCACTCCGACAGTGTATCCCCAGAGCCCGGGACACCACCTGAAGACTGGTCACTCCGACAGTGTATCCCATGGCCTGGGACACCACCTGAAGACTGGTCACTCCGACAGTGTATCCCATGGCCCGAGACACCACCTGAAGACTGGTCACTCCGACAGTGTATCCCAGAGCCCGAGACACCACCTGAAGACTAGTCACTCCGACAGTGTATCACAGAGCCCGAGACACCACCTGAAGACTGGTCACTCCGACAGTGTATCCCCAGAGCCCGGGACACCACCTGAAGACTGGTCACTCCGACAGTGTATCCCAGAGCCCGGGACACCACCTGAAGACTGGTCACTCCGACAGTGTATCCCAGAGCCTGGGACACCACCTGAAGACTCGTCACTCCGACAGTGTATCCCAGAGCCCGGGACACCACCTGAAGACTGGTCACTCCGACAGTGTATCCCCAGAGCCCGGGACACCACCTGAAGACTGGCCACTCCGACAGTGTATCACAGAGCCCGAGACACCACCTGAAGACTGGTCACTCCGACAGTGTATCCCAGAGCCTGGGACACCACCTGAAGACTGGTCACTCCGACAGTGTATCCCCAGAGCCTGGGACACCACCTGAAGACTGGTCACTCCGACAGTGTATCCCAGAGCCTGGGACACCACCTGAAGACTCGTCACTCCGACAGTGTATCCCAGAGCCCGGGACACCACCTGAAGACTGGTCACTCCGACAGTGTATCCCCAGAGCCCGAGACACCACAAGAAGACTGGTCACTCCGACAGTGTATCCCAGAGCCTGGGACACCACAAGAGGAGATCCTAGCCCCAGAGACCTGCCAGGTTCTGGACAGCACCGTCTGGGGACATTGGAGAAAGATGAAGCGGTTCATACCTTGATACTGACGTCAAAGCGCAGTCTCTCGGCCGTGATGTGCGACCCTCTCTGCTCAGTGTGGTCTCCCAGCACACAGCATAGGGCAAAGTTCAGCAGATGGGTGGCTGTGTGTTTCGCCATGCAGGCGACACGCTGGACCTAGGGAACATTAAACACCACAGGACAGCATTACAACACGGACTATGTTACCTGTAATTTTTTTGGCCGTGTGCGGCCCCTTTAAGCATTACAACACAGACCTGTTACAGGACCACATTACAACACGGACCCCTCAACACAGACCTGTTACAGGACATTACAACACGGACCCCTCATACGCAGACCCGTTACAGGACAACATTACAACATGGACCCATCAAACACAGACCCGTTACACGGACCCCTCAAACACAGACCTGTTACAGGACATTACAACACGGACCCCTCAAACACAGACCCGTTACAGGACAACATTACAACATGGACCCATCAAACACAGACCCGTTACAGGACATTACAACATGGACCCCTCAAACACAGACCTGTTACAGGACATTACAACACGGACCCCTCAAACACAGAACCGTTACAGGACATTACAACATGGACCCCTCAAACACAGAACCGTTACAGGACATTACAACATGGACCCCTCAAACACAGAACCGTTACAGGACAGCATTACAACACTGACCCCTCAAACACAGACCTGTTACAGGACAGCATTACAACACTGACCCCTCAAACACAGACCCGTTACAGGACAGCATTACAACACTGACCCCTCAAACACAGAACCGTTACAGGACAACATTACAACACTGACCCCTCAAACACAGAACCGTTACAGGACAACATTACAACACTGACCCCTCAAACACAGACCCGTTACAGGACAGCATTACAACACTGACCCCTCAAACACAGACCCGTTACAGGACAACATTACAACACTGACCCCTCAAACACAGAACCGTTACAGGACAGCATTACAACACTGACCCCTCAAACACAGACCCGTTACAGGACAGCATTACAACACTGACCCCTCAAACACAGAACCGTTACAGGACAACATTACAACACTGACCCCTCAAACACAGAACCGTTACAGGACAGCATTACAACACTGACCCCTCAAACACAGACCTGTTACAGGACAACATTACAACACTGACCCCTCAAACACAGACCTGTTACAGGACGGCATTACAACACTGACCCCTCAAACACAGAACCGTTACAGGACAGCATTACAACACTGACCCCTCAAACACAGACCTGTTACAGGACAACATTACAACACTGACCCCTCAAACACAGACCCGTTACAGGACATTACAACACTGACAACTCAAACACAGACCCGTTACAGAACAGCGTTACAACACTGACCCCTCAAACACAGACCTGTTACAGGACCGCATTACAACACAGTCACCCTGAACACCGACTATACCAGGTACAGTCAATATTATAAGTGTTACAATTTCCAGCGACCATCCCATCATGAGCCTAGTTAAATTACCTCGTCCACAAACAGGTTGAGTCGATCTCCAACGTGTAGTGTTTCCAGGGCACAGACAGTGTGGATCACGAACCCTCCAGCTGTCTGCACATCCTCCACCGGGAGCACGACATCCTGAGGAAAACCACAATGTAACTGGGTCTTGGCGCTCGTTTTCATTAGTGCCTTCCGTTTCTGGTTAACCCGGCGACACAGCTGTCACCAACGCGGCAAGCTGGTGCCAATGAACCCACCTCGGTTGCTGCACTCTCACCTCGGGGTCAGAGGTTGTGGGCTCAAGCTCCACCTCAGCACAGAATCCAGACCGACATTCCAGTGTAGTACTGAGGGAGTGCTGCACTGTCGGAGGGTCAGTACTGAGGGAGTGCTGCACTGTCGGAGGGGCAGTACTGAGGGAGTGCTGCACTGTCGGAGGGGCAGTACTGAGGGAGCGCTGCACTGTCGGAGGGGCAGTACTGAGGGAGCGCTGCACTGTCGGAGGGGCAGTACTGAGGGAGTGCTGCACTGTCGGAGGGGCAGTACTGAGGGAGCGCTGCACTGTCGGAGGGGCAGTACTGAGGGAGAGCCGCACTGTCGGAGGGGCAGTACTGAGGGAGCGCATCAGTGTCGGAGGGGCAGTACTGAGGGAGAGCCGCACTGTCGGAGGGGCAGTACTGAGGGAGCGCCGCACTGTTGGAGGGGCAGTATTGAGGGAGCGCCGCACTGTTGGAGGGGCAGTACTGAGGGAGCGCTGCACTGTCGGAGGGTCAGTACTGAGGGAGCGCTGTACTGTCAGAGGGGCAGTACTGAGGGAGGGCTGCACTGTCGGAGGGGCAGTACTGAGGGAGGGCTGCACTGTCAGAGGGGCAGTACTGAGGGAGGGCTGCACTGTCGGAGGGGCAGTACTGAGGGAGGGCTGCACTGTCGGAGGGGCAGTACTGAGGGAGCGCTGCACTGTCAGAGGGGCAGTACTGAGGAAGCGCCGCAGTGTCGGAGGGGCAGTACTGAGGGAGGGCTGCACTGTCGGAGGGGCTGTACTGAGGGAGCGCTGCACTGTCGGAGGGGCAGTACTGAGGGAGCGCTGCACTGTCAGAGGGGCAGTACTGAGGGAGCGCTGCACTGTCGGAGGGGCAGTACTGAGGGAGGGCTGCACTGTCAGAGGGACAATACTGAGGGAGCACCGCACTGTCGGAGGGTCAGTACTGAGGGAGCAACGCACTGTCGGACGGGATGTACTGAGGGAGAGCTGCACTGTCGGAAGGGCAGTACTGAGGGAGCGCTGCACTGTCGGAAGGGCAGTACTGAGGGAGAGCGGCACTGTCGGAGGGCCAGTACTGAGGGAGCGCTGCACAGTTGGAAGGGCAGCACTGAGGGAGCGCTGCACTGTCGGAGGAGCAGTACTGAGGGAGCACTGCACTGTCGGAGGAGCAGCACTGAGGGAGCGCTGCATTGTCGGACAGTCAGTCCTGAGGGAGCGCTGCACTATCGGAGCGTCAGTACGGAGGGGGCACTGCACTGTCGGAGGGGGAGTACTGAGGGAATGATGCACTGTCGGAGGGGTGTACTGAGGGAGCGCTGCTCTGTCGGAGGAGGAGTACTGTGGGAGAGCCGCACTGTCGGAGGGGCAGTACTGAGGGAGCGCTGCACTGTCGGAGGGTCAGTACTGAGGGAGTGCTGCACTGTCGGAGGGGCAGTATTGAGGGAGTGCTGCACTGTCGGAGGGGCAGTACTGAGGGAGCGCTGCACTGTCGGAGGGTCAGTACTGAGGGAGCGCCGCACTGTCGGAGGGGCAGTACTGAGGGAGCGCCGCACTGTCGGAGGGGCAGTACTGAGGGAGCGCATCACTGTCGGAGGGGCAGTACTGAGGGAGAGCCGCACTGCCGGAGGGGCAGTACTGAGGGAGCGCTGCACTGTTGGAGGGGCAGTACTGAAGGAGCGCTGCACTGTTGGAGGGGCAGTACTGAGGGAGCGCTGCACTGTCAGAGGGGCAGTACTGAGGAAGCGCCGCAGTGTCGGAGGGGCAGTACTGAGGAACTGCTGCACTGTCGGAGGGGCAGTACTGAGGAAGCACCGCACTGTCAGAGGGACAATACTGAGGGAGGGCTGCACTGGCGGAGGGGGAGTACTGAGGGAGCACCGCACTGTCGGAGGGTCAGTACTGAGGGAGAGCTGCACTGTCGGAGAGGGAGCGCTGCACTGTCGGAAGGGCAGTACTGAGGGAGCGCTGCACTGTCGGAAGGGCAGTACTGAGGGAGCGGTGCACTGTCGGAGGGGCAGTACTGAGGGAGAGCGGCACTGTCGGAGGGCAAGTACTGAGGGAGCGCTGCACTGTCGGAGGAGCAGTACTGAGGGAGCGCTGCACTGTCGGAGGAGCAGCACTGAGGGAGCGCTGCATTGTCGGAGAGTCAGTCCTGAGGGAGCGCTGCACTATCGGAGCGTCAGTATGGAGGGGGCACTGCACTGTCGGAGGGGGAGTACTGAGGGAATGATGCACTGTCGGAGGTGGAGAACTGAGGGAGTGTTGCACGGTCGGAGGGGCAGTACTGAGGGGGCGCTGCACTGTCGGAAGGGCAGTACTGAGGGGGCGCTGCACTGTCGGAAGGGGCAGTACTAAGGGGGCGCTGCACTGTCGGAGAGGCAGTACTGAGGGAGTGCTGCACTGTCGGAGGGGCAGTACTGAGGGAGAGCTGCACTGTCGGAGGGACAGTACTGAGGGAGCGCTGCACTGTCGGAGGGGCAGTACTGAGGGAGCGGGGCAGTACTGAGGGAGCGCTGCACTGTCGGAGGGGCAGTACTGAGGGAGCGCTGCACTGTCGGAAGGGCAGTTCTGGGGGAGCGCAGCACTGTCGGAGGGGCAGTACTGAGGGAGTGCTGCAGTGTCGGAGGGGCAGTACAGAGGGAGTGCTGCACTGTCGGAGGAGCAGTACCGAGGGAGGGCTGCACTGTCGGAGGGGCAGTACTGAGGGAGCACTGCACTGTCGGAGGGGCAGTACTGAGGGAGCGCTGCACTGTCGGAGGGGCAGTACTGAGGGAGCGCTGCACTGTCGGAGGAGCAGTACTGAGGGAGCCCTGCACTGTCGGAGGGGCAGTACTGAGGGAGCGCTGCACTGTCGGAGGGGCAGTACTGAGGGAGCGCTGCACTGTCGGAGGGGCAGTACTGAGGGAGCGCTGCACTGTCGGAGGGGCAGTACTGAGGGAGTGCTGCACTGTCGGGGGGGGCAGTACTGAGGGAGCGCTGCACCAGTGTACTGGTCAGTACCATCCCAGTGTAGGGTGAGCACTGCTCCATCAACAGCAGTCTGGAGCCTGGTGCATCACTGAGTACGTGGGAAGTTTGTTAAACCGCACAGTGACACAGCTACTAAATGATCGAACAACGATAGAGTTAAAGGAATGGGATCCCAAACTTATACAATCGCAAAATATACTGCGGATGCTGGAAATCTGAAATAACAACAGAAAATGCTGGAAGCCCACAGCAGGCCAGGCAACATCCGTGGAGAGAAACAGAGTTAACGTTTCAGGTCTGGGACCCTTGTTCAGAGCTTCTGACGAAAGGTCTTCGACCTGAAACATTAACTCTGTTTCTCTCTCCACGGATGCTGCCTGACCTGCTGAGTGCTTCCAGCATTTTCTGTTGTTATTTGGGATCCCAGACTTACCGGATGACCCACTCGCACTAAGTAGCCCCGGTCATGGCTCTGTCCCCCCTGCTCGCAGTAGAAGTTGGTTTGGTCCAGAATGACACTGCATCGCTGCCCTTCACCCACCTCCGCCACCACCGAATTGTCGTGGTACAGCGCCAGTACGGTGGCCTGGCAGGGACTAAACACTGGAAAACAAATACACACAGGTTCATTCTCACTAGAGTCGGCACCAGCAAGTTAACACTCGTAGTCAGAGAGCCCAGAATAAAGCTAGCTTTACTCTGTATCTTACCCGTGCTGTACCTGCCCTGGGAGTGTTTGAAGGGACAGTGTAGAGGGAGCTTTACTCTGTATCTTACCCGTGCTGTACCTGCCCTGGGAGTGTTTGAAGGGACAGTGTAGAGGGAGTTTTACTCTGTATCTAACCCATGCTGTACCTGCCCTGGGAGTGTTTGATGGGACAGTGAAGAGGGAGCTTTACTCTGTATCTAACCCATGCTGTACCTGCCCTGGGAGTGTTTGATGGGACAGTGTAGAGGGAGCTTTACTCTGTATCTAACCCATGCTGTATCTGCCCTGGGAGTGTTTGATGGGACAGTGAAGAGGGAGCTTTACTCTGTATCTAACCCATGCTGTACCTGCCCTGGGAGTGTTTGATGGGACAGTGTAGAGGGAGCTTTACTCTGTATCTAACCCGTGCTGTACCTGCCCTGGGAGTGTTTGATGACAGTGTAGAGGGAACTTTACTCTGTATCTAACCCGTGCTGTACCTGCCCTGGGAGTGTTTGATGGGACAGTGTAGAGGGAGCATTACTCTGTATCTAACCCGTGCTGTACCTGCCCTGGGAGTGTTTGATGACAGTGTAGAGGGAGCTTTACTCTGTATCCAATCTTCTCATTCTCAATCAAACCAATCAATCGCTCTCAATTTCCCGCCGCCCCAGGTTTGAGCCCTGACCCAGGGGAGAAGGGATGCCGACCGACGTGTTTACCATATTTGCCATCTTGCCGAAGGGTGTAAGCGTATTTTGGTGAATCATTGGTGCTGGGCACTCTGGTCCTCTGCAGCTCGGTGATGGTGTGAATGCCCAGTCCTCCCCCGGGCCGTGTGTCGGACTGGGGGGATAGCTTGATACGCTAGAGAGAGAGAGAGAGAGATAGAGAGAAACAAATACCTCAAAGAGAACACGGTCAGAGCACAGTGAACACATAGATCCACTGAGAGAAGTATCCGTCAAGATTAACACAACTATGTTTAAACACCTTCGCTTATCTCCTGTGTGAAGCTTAACTCTCTTGGGGCTGTGCTCCAATGTCCCCAATACACAGAAACATAGAAGGTAGGAGCAGGAGTAGGCCATTCGGCCCCTCGAGCCTGCTCCGCCATTTAATGAGATCATGGCTGATCATCTAAACTCAGTACCCTGTACCTGCTTTCTCTCCATATCCCTTGATCCCTTTAGCCTTAAGAAATATATCTAACTCCTTCTTGAATATATTTAATGAATTGGCCTCAACTGCCTTCTGTGGTAGAGAATTCCACAGGTTCACCACTCTCTGGGTGATGAAATTCCTCCTCCTCTCAGTCCTAAATGGCTTACCCCTTATCCTGAGACTGTGACCCCTGGTTCTGGACTCCCCCGCCATCGGGAACATCCTTCCTGCATCTAGTCTGTCTAGTCCTGTTAGAATTTTGTAAGTTTCAATGAGATCCCCTCTCATTCTTCTAAACTCCAGCGAATATAAGCCTAATCGACCCAATCTCCCCTCATACGTCATTCCTGCCATCCCGGGTATCAGCCTGGTGAATCTTCGCTGCACTCCCTCCATGGCAAGAACATCCTTCCTCAAATAAGGTGACCAAAACTGCACACAATACTCAAGGTGTGGTCTCACCAAGGCCCTGTACAACTGCAGCAAGACATCCTTGCTCCTTTACTCGAATCCTCTCGCTATGAAGGCCAACATACCATTTGCCTTCTTAACCGCCTGCTGCACCTGCATGCTTACCTTCAGCAACTGGTGCACCGAAGTGGATAACCTCGCATTTATCCACATTATACTGCATTTGCCATGCATCTGCCCAATCACCCAACCTGGCCAAATCATACTGGAGTTTCTCTGCATCCTCCTCACAACACACACGCCCACCCAGCTTTGTGTCGTCTGCAAACTTAGAGATATTACATCTAGTTCCCTCGTCTAGATCATTTATATATATTGTGAATAGCTGGGGTCCTAGCACCGATCCCTGCGGTACCCCACTAGTCACTGCCTGCCACTCGGGGGAATTGTTCCTCTCTGAGCTCAGACACTGAATGTGAACTGTGGGAGTCCATCCTGTGCTCACCCAATACCCACACACTTTCCAGCAAAGGGTGGGGGGCACAAGACAGGACAAGGAGCAGGACCTCTGCTTCATTTACCCACTCCTCTCACCCATGGATACTGAGGCCCACACAAGGTCCCTCACTGCTGCCCTGGCTTTTTTAGCTCCCATGTTAGCTGATATTGTTAACGGTGTTCTCTCCTCGGGTACTTTCAGAATCACAGAATCCCCACAGTGCAGATAGAGGCCATTTCGGCCCATCGAGCCTGCACAGACACATATCCCACCCTATCCCCGTAACCCCACGTATTTAATCCCCCCCTAACACTAAGGGTCAATTTATCATAGCCAAATCAACCTAACCTGCACATCTTTGGACTGTGGGAGGAAACCGGAGCACCCGGAGGAAACCCACGCAGACACGGGGAGAATGTGCAAACTCCACACAGACAGTCACCCGAGGCCGGATTCGAACCCGGGTTCCTGGCGCTGTGAGGCAACAGTGCTAACCACTATGCCACCGTGTTGCCCCCTCTTCAAATCTGCTGTCATCCCCCCTCTCCTCAAAAAACAACCCTTGACCCCTCTGTCCTTGCAAACTACCGCCCCATGTCCAACCTCCCTTTCCTCTCCAAAGTCCTTGACGTGTTGTCGCCTCCCAAATCCGCACCCATCTTTCCCGCAATTCCATGTTTGAATCTCTCCAATCAGGTTTCCGCTGCCACAGTACCGAAACAGCTCTCATCAAAGTCACAAAGTGACATCCTTTGTGACTGTGACAAAGGTAAACTATCCCTCCTCGTCCTTCTTGACTTGTCTGCAGCCTTTGACACTGTTGACCACTCCATCCTTCTCCAACGCCTCTCCACCGTTGTCCAGCTGGGTGGGACTGCACTCGCCTGGTTCCATTCTTATCTATCTAATCGTAACCAGAGAATCACCTGCAGTGGCTTCTCTTCCCGCGTCCGCATAGTTACCTCTGGTGTCCCCCAAGGATCTATCCTTGGCCCCCTACTATTTCTCATCTATATGCTGCCCCTTGGCGACATCATCCGAAAACACAGCGTCAGTTTCCGTATGTACGCTGACCACACCCAGCTCTACCTCACCACCACTTCTCTCGACACCTCCACGGTCTCTAAATTGTCAGACTGCTTGTCCAACATCCAGTTCTGGAGGAGCAGAAATTTTCTCCAATTAAATATTGGGAAGACCGAAGCCAGTGTTTTCGGTCCCTGCCACAAACTCCGTTCCCTAGCCACCGACTCCATCCCTCTCCCTAACATCTGTCTGAGGCTGAACCACACTGTTTGCAACCTTGGTGTCATATTTGACCCTGAAATAAGCTTCCGACCACATATCTGCAACATAACTAAAACCGCCTATTTCCTCCTCCATGATATCGCCCATCCAGCTCATCCACTGCTGAAACCCTCATCCATGCCTTTGTTACCTCTAGACTTGACTATTCCAACGCACTCCTGGCTGGCCTCCCACATTCTACCCTACGTAAACTTGGTCATCCAAAACTCGGCTGCCCATGTCCTGACTCGCACCTAGTCCCGTTCGCCCATCACCCCCTGTGCTCGCTGACCTACATTGGCTCCCGGTTAAGCAACGCCTCGATTTCATAATTCTCATCCTTGTTTTCAAATCCCTCCATGGCCTCGCCCCTCCCTATCTCTAATCTCCTTCAGCCCCACAACCCCTCCCCCCCGGCGATATCTGCGCTCCTTTAATTCTGCCCTCTTGAGCATCCCTGATTATAATCGCTCAACCATTGGCGGCCGTGCCTTCTGTTGCCTAGGCCCTAAGCTCTGGACTTCCCTCCCTAAACCTCTCCTTCCTCCTTTAAGACACTCCTTAAAACCTCTCTCTTTGACCAAGTTTTTGGTCACCAGCCCTAAGTTTATCCTTACGTGGCTCGGTGTCAACATTTTGTGTCTTATAATCCTCCTGTGAAGCACCTTGGGATGTTGTACTACGGTAAAGGCACTATATAAATACAAGTTGTTGTTGCTGCTGTTGGCTGACATCAGCCACCCATTGATCCGTGTGGCTGAATCCCACATCGGGCAGTTCATTCAACCAGCGAGCCACCAGTGGGCCTTAACTTTAATTGTCCGTGAGGTGGCTTGCTGCCCAAGAGAGAGTGTGTGCGAGTACATCACGTGAGGACAGCACTCCGTACCCAGCTCACACCTCACCAATGGCCCTGGGTAACAACTTGTATTTATACAGCACCTTTAATGTAGTAAAACGTCCCAAGGTGCTGCACAGGAGCGATTATCAAACTCAATTTGGCACGAGCCACATAAAGAGATATTAGGGCAGGCGACCAAAAGCTTGGTCAAAGAGGCAGGTTTTAAAGGAGGAGAGGTAGAGAGGTTTAGGGAGGGAATTCCTGAGCTTAGGGCCCAGGCAACAGAAGGCACGGACACCAATGGTTGAACGATTAAAATCAGGGATGCACAAGAGGGCAGAATTTGAGGAGTGCAGATATCTCAGAGATTTGTGGGGCTGGAGGAGGTTACAGAGATAGGGAGGGGTGAGACCATGGAGTGATTTGAAAACAAGATGACAATTTTAAAATCGAGGTGTTGCCGGACCGGGAGCCAATGTTGGTCAGTGAGCACAAAATAAATCAAGGGAGGGTAATGTGTGACAGCAGCAGGACGGATTGCCGCGGACGTCGCTCACAAGGTGGGGGGGGGGGGGGGGTTAACACCCACCATCTCTCACCCCTCACCTCCGCCTCGTCCTTCGCCAGCTGGTCCAACGCCTCGGTGTCCATGGCAACTGCCTTCTCTTCCAGCATCAGGCCAATGAGATCGAGGGGAAAGCCCAGGTTCCTGTGCAGGGACCAGGCCACGTCCACTGTAACCATGGAAACGAGCGTGAGTGATGGCACGACAGAATGTAATTCACACTCCAAGCTCTTCTGTGAATTCTCCCCCTACCCTCCCCTCCTCCTCCTCTCACCTATCCTCACTCCGCCCCTACCCCCTTTCTCTACTTCCCCTACTCCTTAACCCCTTCTCCCATTCCTTCGCCCCCTCCACTTCCCCTCCATCCCCCCC